>WHYT01013325.1:0-15500 GCA_009806455.1 Tetrax tetrax
TCATGGTCCCTGACCACAGCCCCTGGTGCTCAGCTCCATGCTGGTGTGTGTCCCAGCTCCCTCCCTGCCCGTGCTCCAAGCAGCCACAGGAGGAAGTCCGTGCAGGGCCTGGTCACGGGGCTTCCCCTGGCCATCTCCTCTGCAGGCATGCTGTTGCACCTGGCAGTGGTGCAGGAGGCAAAGGCACCAAGCAGGAAAAAAAAAGTAGCCTCTTCAAATCATCCCCAACCCTTTCGACTTGCAGGAAAGTTCAGGAGGGAAAGTGGGAAGAGTGGAGAAGATTCCCAGCCTTGATCTGGGCAACTTTATCTCCCCGGAGGGAGGAACTCGGCGAAGCCATCCCTGCCTATGGAGACTGTAGAGTTGCTGTGACAGAGTGACTCCAGTTTGTCCTCAGAAAGGGCTGTCTGAGAGATTTTGCTCCTTACCTGTAGTTGTTGTGGTTGTTGTCGTTGTAGATGGGATAAGAATTTCTTCAATGTTTTTTCCCGATGAAGGGAAAAGAAGATGGTAGCACTGCTTAGTGTTGTGTGGCAGAAAATGCTGGGGAACAACTTGTGTGCAGGACAACCTCTAAGCAGGTAAGTGGGGGACCAGTGTCGGGCTAGAGCAGCCACAGCCCTGGGCAGGCCTGCCCTGCCTTTGTGCTCTCTGTGGCCACGATGCCTGTGTAGTCTGGCAAGTCCACGGCTCCTTCTCCCCCGAATCCTGTCCACATGCCCAAGGCACCAAGCAGGAAATGAGATGCAGACTTTCCCAGGAGAAGGACATTGGGAAACCCAGGCAGGGGAACTCATCCCTGCCTGTCAGGACTGCAGACCTTCCTGAGACTGAGTTACTGCAACCCAAACTTATAAGTGGAGGCCTGAGGGCCATTTGCTCCTTCCCTGTAGTTGGTTTAACTGCAGTTATTGAAGGTACAGCAGGAATTCTTTCAGTGGCTGTTTCTAAGGATGGGAAAAGAAGAGAGATGGTAGCACTACTCTAAATTTGTGTGAAGGAAAAATCCTGGGGTACTCTGTGTGTGTAGGACAACCTCTGATCAGGTAAGTGGGGATCTGTGTGCGGCTGTGGCAACCACAGCCCTGGCCAGCCTTGCCCTGCCTTTGGACCATCCCTGGCTGTGAGGCTTGTGTAGTCTGAGATGTCCATGGCCCCTCCTCCCCCAGATTCCAGGCCTTCAGACTATGCCCCACATGGGCAGTGTATTGTCCCCAGCTCAGCAGCGCTCACTGGCCACGGCCAGCTCAGCCACGTGCACATGTGGGACTCCTTCCTGGAAAGCTCCCTTTGCCTGCCCAGGCAGCACCACACGGCCAGGACCTCCTGCCAGAGCAGAGCCAGAGCACCCCATTAGTTGGAGCATATGACCTAGTTTGTAAATTAGGGGAGCTCCCATCCAACCTGGTGTCAGTGTCGTCACCTTCTATTGCTATGTCAATTTGTTTTTCTCATCCCTTAAACAAGCGGTGCTTTCACTATCATTCATCTTTAGTAGCTGCGCTGTTGTCAGTTAGATTTACGTGACATTGCACTCCACAGTAAATACGTTCACAGTGACTCTTCAGATTTTGCTCTAGACCTCAGCTAAGTCCACAAAAAATACATTTGCTGCAAGATATACATATATAGATATTTTGCAACTATGTAAAATTGTCTCTAAACTGGAAAGACACATATTTGATGGATGGACTACTCAGTGGAGATGGAATTGGCTGGATGGCTGCACTCAAAGAGTTTTGGCCAATGGCTTGATGTCAAGTGGAGACTGGTGACAAGTGGCATTCTTCAGGGGTCCGTATTGGGACACGCCTTGTTTACCATCTTTGTCAGTGACATGTACAGTGGGCTGAGTGCACCCTCAGCAAGTTCACCGATGACACCAAGCTGTGTGGTGCAGTCAACATGCTGGAGGGGAGGGATACCATCCAGAGGGACCTTAACAGGCTGGAGAGGTGAGCCCGTAAGAACCTCAAGAAGTTCAACAAGGTTGTGCACATGGGTTGGGGCAATCCCAAGCACAAATACAGGCTGGGCAGAGAATGGATTGAGAGCAGCCCTGAGGAGAAGGACTTGGGGATACTGGTTGATGAGAAACTCAGTGTGAGCCGGCAATGTGCGCTTGCAGCCCAGAAAGCCAGACACATCCTGGGCTGCATCAAAAGAAGTGTGACCAGCGGGTTGAGGGAGGGGATTCTGCCCCTCTGCTCGTCTCTCGTGAGACGACACCTGGAGTACTGAGTCCAGCTCTGGACCCCTCAGCACAGCAAAGACATGGACCTATTGGAGTGGGTCCAGATGAGGGCCATGAAGATGATCAGAGGGCTGGAGCACCTCTCCTATCAGGACAGGCTGAGAGTTTGGCCTGTTCAGCCTGGAGAAGAGAAGGCTCCGGGGAAACCTAACAGAGGTCTTCCAGTACCTAAAGGGGCTTACAAGAAAGATGAGGAGAAACTCTTTAGCAGGGCCTGTTGAGATAGGATGAGGGGTCATGGTTTTAAAATAAAAGGGGTAGATTCAAACTAGATATAAGGAAAAAAATTTTGACAATGAGGGTGGTAGAACACTGACACAGGTTGCCCAGAGAGGTGGTGGATGCCCCATTCATGGAAACATTCAAGGCCAGGTTGGATGGGGCTCTGAGCAACCTGATCTGGTTGGAGATGTCCCTGCTCCTTGCAGGGGGGTTGAACTAGATGGCCTTTAAAGGTCCCTTCCAACCCCAACCATTATATGATTGATTCTATGGTGTCAGGAGAAGCATAATTAAAAATTCTATAGGGCCTATTTCAAAGCAGAGGTGGAAGAATGACTACCTTTGCTAACACCTTCTCCTATGCTGAAACAAATTCAAGTGGACATTGAACACAGTGTATTTTTATACAAAGAATGCATATTCTGCTAAATTATCATCAGTGGTATCAAGACCTTCTTTCCAGAACTACACTACCATGCAGTTATGCTAGTATACATTATTTTGTGTCATTCTTCTCCTTCCTTATAATTCTTTCTGAATAAAGATAAATTTGGCTGATACCAGACAACATTTGAAGGAATTTTTTTCTTAAGTTTTCGTTTCACTATTACCTGTTACTGTGTGCACCCTTCTGAATTATTTTATCTATTTATTTTTAGGATGTTTATTTTACACTTAGATCATGACATTCTTAACTCTCAATATAAGGAATGCTTGGGTGTTGGGTTTTTTTTTGTCTAGAAGTAAGGAGAACAAATAATAAAATAGCTTTGCTGGTAAATGTGCGACAAATGGCCAGTTTGGATCATATGGTCTCACTTTAATTTGAATTAGTTAATCTATAAGTTAGGAATAAACCTATTTACTCTGAGTTAATACCATTGTAATCATAATTTAATCTAAGTCATTAACTGCATGCAGCTGGACAACTAATGTATTTGTGGCTAAAATTCTTGGCACTAACACACTTACATCTGGTATATTTAAAAAAACTTGTAAATCTCAACAGACATTTGAAAAAATATACTCCCCTTTTCAAGAACTTTATAGGGCTTTGAAAACACAAAATGAGGCAAATTTTATATTTTCTTTTCTTCTCATCAATAAAGCTGTTGTAGAAAAGGCATATCAAAAAGACAACACCTGAAGTAATCCATTAATCTCCTCTAGGTGAAGGGGAAACATGAGCAATTGTGCCAGTTCTCTGCCAAGTCTTCTGCCTCCACTAGTCACTTAGTCCTATAGGCAGCATTATGTGTTCTCCAGCCAAAAGAAATGCACATTTTTTTTCCTATAACCACGATAATACGAATCTGTGCTGGCCACAGGGCATCATTTTGGAGCATTGTTTAGACTCAAAATGGATGTTGGGGCAGTAACCTCTTACAGAGCTAGTCCTTAGTCTATGACTGTTAGCCTTGCAGAGGATCTGGCTAGCAGTGGTCCAGGAATACCCTTTGGACCCAGGAAGAATTACATCCATGGTGACAGCAGAGCACATGAGCTGCAGTTGAACCTTGCTGATGGGCTTGACAAAGGCAACCTGAGCAAAGGTGGCTATTTTATGGCTCTATCTGCCTAGACTCAACCTTCTGTGTAAGGAAACAGGATGTGTTAATACACTTAGGCGTTTACTATGGAGATAAAGAAACAGATGTTACGACCGAGGTTACGGAATATGAGAGATGTGGCTGCTGAGGTGGGCGGGGCCTTTGCCAGAACTGTTCAAACACACACATCCTGCAAAGATTTTACAATGTTTGCTTAGAATTGAAAAGGTTTCTGGGCAGGTCCATCCTGATGCAAAATCTACTCAAGTAAGTGAAAGACTCACATTACTTTTGGTAGCTCTTAGGTCAAGATTTTTCACTTTTCGCTGTTACCCACAAGCCTCCAAACAGAAAACGAACCAAGTGACAATCTTGAAGACTTCTATGCTGATAATTTATAGCTAAAAATCAGTCTGTAGCATGTTGTAGATGTTGCTGGAAATACATACATTCAACTCACAGTAGTCAACAGAAATCCACAACCATCTGTCACCAGTTGCAAGCTTAACAGCGTCAGTAAAGATCTTTGTTTAGCTCCCATCTCTGTAACTTTATTTCTCTGTTAGCTAGGACTCCCTGTCCTCTCACAGCTTCACCAAAAAACTCTTCATATAGTTACCTTAACTCTACTTCTGCTAATGCCTTCGCTCACTCATATCTGTCACTGAATATTGGGGACAGGCAAGTTTGAGCCGCAGTTCTGGGCCACAACTACCAAGTTTGTCACAATGCCAGAAAAAGTAGTAAGTGGCTTAAGGAATGACACCTGCCCTTCAATTTGCATAGACCACGGTGCAGCCCTCTGACATCCAAGTTGGTGGTGAAGTTCCCATTAATTAATTTCAACAGGAGGAAACGAATGCTCGGCGGGCCAGCTCAGGCGGCTCTGCTTTCCAGACTGACTGTTTAAGGAGCCTCTGGCCGGAAGGCCAGCGGCAGCACTCCTTTCCTTGGGTACTGGAGTGGAACAGTCACACCTTTTGTTATGACTGTAATAGAGCTTGAATTACCTGGGTTTAATGTGCAGGTCCTGAAAACCGCTCTTGAAATAGGCTAAATTAGGTTAATCGCAAGCACCAGTGATTTTGCATTGTTCTGTGAACACGGAAAACTGTTGGCATGCAGTGACATTTTTTGTTGTTAATTAATCAAAATCTAGACATGCTGAATTGCGTACTGACCTCCAGCCTCTCAGCAGCTGCTGAAAGTACTAAGCAATCCATTCACTGTCACAGAATAGCTGCCCTGATACATCCCAAAACAGAAGATAGTATTTCTTACCTTTCGAAAGGCTCAACACCAGGCAGAGCAACACCGCGAGGAATACACGGCGCCTCATTGCCGCTTCTGTTGCTGCTGCCACTTGCTGCTAAACCGAAGAGAATGTGCTTTTCTCTTCTGGCGTCAGCTCATTTAAGGTCCCAGACACAGGTAGAGAGTTCAGCCCCGAGCTGACGTCATGGTGGCAAGCGGCAAATGATAGACCCAAGCTGTGTTTTTCTTCCTCCTCAGGCTGGGAGGAGATTTCTGGACCTGCAGTGTTCTTCCTTGAAGTCATAAATGCTTGAGACCTGTTGACAGAAGAAACTTACTGCTAAATAAACTGATGTGGGAACTGACATCACACCAGCTATCCCCTGGCAGCTCTCCATACTGACACCGTCAGTGCAAATTAAATGAAGGTTGCAGTATAATCTGCTCTTAAAGTGGAAGAAGCCATTCCAACCCAAGGCACGCTAATTATGCACTTGGAGTAGAGTACCTGGGATCCACATGCTCACTTCCTTTGCAATAAATTACCAATACCATACCTCAGACCCCAACTGTTCTTTCCTCATGAGCAAAATTTTATGCCAAAGCACTACTTACTGTCAACAGGGTAAAACACAACATGCAACACCTGCATGTTTAACGTCAAAGAAATAGGACTGACCTTGGCCCTTCTAGCAGTGATTATGGCTGTTTTGTTTGCTGCCATCTTATGGGTGTTGTGGGCTCACCAAAGCCGAGTGGCAAGAAAAGAGGGAGCAGGCAGGATAGTCAGCAGGTGTTTGACTGTATCTGGGTGTCAGCTCTCCTTTCTTGAGAGGAAGTGTGCTTGTGCCAGGGAGACATTTGGAAGCAGAAATGGTCAGACTGGAGCAGGGGGCTTGCAGCGGATCTAGAAATGAGAAATAGCTCAGAAGGCCATAGAGAAGGTAACATAGCTGTAATGCAGGGAAAACAGGTGGGAAACAAGCACTTTTTGACATTACATCCCAGGAAGCCTCTGAAAATTGCTAGAGAGAAATCAAGAAAAAGGGAAAAAAGGTCTCTGCGGGCAGATCTGGTTTGCCCAAACGGTTTCATTTTTAGCTGCCTCACCTGCCCGAGTTCTTTAGCTGAACAGTGTGTTTGTTTTGCTTTTTTTTCTCCAGTAAAATGCACTGCTTGAAACTATTAGAAATCAGATGGCCCACAGTGGTTTCCAGTTCCTCTTTTTTTGGGCAAAGGTGTCAATTCTCTAACTTCGAAGGTCTGGCTGACTGGATCCTGCCACAACTGCCAGTAAAGTCTTTCTGTGAAATAGACACAGGTTATCCTGTCAGTATCAGCTACGGACAGGAAGGATGAGCAACTCATTAGTGTATCCCCCCACAAAGCCATCTCTAATGGCTGTGAAGCTGGTCTCCTCTGGCAAACTCCACTGCCAGCAGCACTGGCAGGTTATGTTTCCAAATTCGAAGTAACAGCTCTGAGTGTTAGATGCCTCTCCCCTTCCTTCACTTGCTTTTGTTTGATTTGCTACTTTAAGAACAAACATGCAGCCTTATGTACCAATCTCATACATTCAGAGGGTGGTTCTTCTTTTACGTAGGAGCGTGGGAGAGACCACAAGCATTGCTCAAGGCATTCCTGAACTTAGGGTTGTCCTAAACTTTTAACTTGCACCAAGCCAGGAAACATTGATGGCTTAGAGACAGCAAAAATGGTTGGGTTTCTCTGCTGGCACAGGGAACGAGTGGCCTTGTCCCTCTGCACCCTGCCACATGGACCTGCTCAGGATGTCAAGCCTGAACTGTGGGGCACTTTGTCTGTATCTTCCTTTGCCCCTTTGTCCCTGAAGCCCCTCTGATGTGACTTGCTCCCCACACCTATCTCCAGGCCCCACAGCAACTCCCGCGGTGGCACCTGCTCTGCCCCATGGTGGCCTGGGACTGGCCCACAGACCCCGAGGGAGCCTCATGGTGGACATTCTGCATGGTCACCAGGGTGGTTATGCAGGGTGGGGGAAATCCCAAGCTCTGAGGGGAGGCTGGTATCAGCATCTCAGTGTGCCTCCCCTCCCGCCGCCATCAGGGGGTTCAATGCCAGGCCCAGGGCCCAGTCATGCAGGCTGGCCCCGGGGTGGTGGGCCTGCCCAGAGCAGGGGACCTCACCCCGGGAGACCAGGCTATGCTCAGGGCCCCCACAGCCCCACCCTCCCTCCAGCCCCCCCCTCTAGGCCCCGCTGGATCCAGCCTGACCCCTTCACTCCCTCCAGGTCCCTCCTTAAAAGTCACTTTTGCCAGGGAGCTGACAGAAAAAGGGAAGCAAATGCCTGGGAATCGTTTGTCACCAGAGTGCTGTGTGTCCCTGCTCAGGCAGTGTCTGCCCTCCGTCCCAGGCCATGACGATGCTCCCAGTTTTGCCTCATGTAGGGCAGGGGCATCCAAAAACTAAATCATAGAATAGTTTGGGTTGGAAGGGACCTTTAGAGGCCATCTAGTTCAACCCCCCTGCAAGGAGCAGGGACATCTCCAACCAGATCACCTTGCTCAGAGCCCCGTCCAACCTGGCCTTGAATGTTTCCAGGGATGGGGCATCCACCACCTCTCTGGGCAACCTACTCCAGTGTTCTACCACTCTCATTGTCAAAAATATTTTCCTTATATCTAATCTGAATCTACCTCCCTCTGCTTTAGAACCATGACCCCTCATCCTATCTCAACAGGCCCTACTGAAGAGTTTTTCCCTGCCTTTCCTGTAGGCCCCCTTTAGGCACTGGAAGGCCGCTATCAGGTCTTCTCCAGGCTGAACAGCCCCAACTCTCTCAGTGTTAGAATAAAGCATTTCAATCCTTAGCAGAACGTGCTGTGAGCCCACAGGGAGACCCAACAGCCCAGGACACCGGCCATTTGGGGAACCACAGCATTTCAGCTAGAAATCCATGTGCAGAGGGGGACAAACCTGGCTGCGGAGGGTGTTTGGCAGAGCTGTATGCCACTGGTCTTCTGGTGATGGCCATTCCCCCATATCTGGACTCTTCAGTCATCACAATATGTGCCAAATTTCCAATGATGTCTCAAGGTGCACCTAGACGAACCCAGGTCTTAAAATCTCTGTGTTGGCTGTGAAGCAAGCATGTACATCCAAGAGAACTTCCCAGAGCACTATTGAAAATGAGGGTCAGGTCTTCAGCAGGTGTAAATGGCGCAGGTTTGCCGGCTACACTGGTATCTACTGGTTGAGTGTTGAGTCCTGCACATTAAAACTGTTTTCTGCAGTGAATGCACATCAGGGGCTAGCATATTACCCATATTTTTAGAGTTCACTTTCATTCTTACCTGGTTGCTCCTGTTTATCATGATCATAGCTTTAGGAAGTGTCTATCATTTGCAGTGCAAAAGGCACCAGTTCCTCTAGGAAATAATGCGCTGAACAGATATACACCTTCACATACCAGAACTTTTAGTCTCTGCTTGCCCTCCCCTGTCCATTTTGTGATGCACTGGTGGTCACAACAGGCTCTCCCCAGGGAGAAAGTGGGTGACAGGCTGTATGTGCCCCATTGCTTGCCAATTTGTGGGGGAATTAGTAATAGAGATTTGATGGTTTAGGAGAACAGACATAGAAAATTACCAAAACAGGAGAACTGATCTCAGTGAAACATCAGGATCTCAAATGCAACTATTAATGAAGTTATTAAGCACATATTTAGACAATATATAGCTGACTGTTAGTCCAGACAGACTCGCACGGCCACAGCAGTTGTGACATCCTTTAAGGAACTACAGAGAAAACTTTCTTTGCAGAAACAACAAAATTACATTCCAGAGGCTGTAAAACCAAACTGTTGTGCGTCAAAGCTCAGATATGGCAATCAAGAATTAGTATTATGGAATAAAAAGTGTGCTATATTTAGTTACAGGAACAGTAGTTGTTATCTTGTCTTGATCTATTTTTACTGCAGGTAAAGAATTATCAAAGGTAAAAGGTCTCGCTTATCTACTAGAAGATGCATAATGCATAGTCCTGTGCAGCCGCATTATTTAACTGTAAGTTGCATGTTGTCAAGGGGCAATGATGCTGCTGGAAGACATATGTTCAAGTAGGAGTAAGTGTCTTTTGTAGCTACTCACATGCGTCGGTTGAATATTTTCTTCCTGTGTATTTTTTAATCATATTCCTTACTAGATTCCTATACATTCTGCTGTGTTATGTAAGTTTGGTTCATCCACTGTATATTACACACACAAGTAGAAATATATGCTGTAATTAGCTAAAAGTTAAAAAAAAAATCTCCAGAAAGTCAAAGTCAAAGTGCTATACCTACAGATCCACCCATAATCGTGGGAAGCAGGTGCACTTTGACTTCTTTTCTGGTGGCTCCCAAGATGGTTGAGGGCACAGGCTATGGATGTGCATTCGATGCCCTCAGAGGCACTAGTATGCAAATCTGAAGTAGGCAGGACTGTTAAATCATGTGCTTGTCCATAATTACAGAAGTATTTCAACGAGTCTCATGGCAATGTTGTGACTAGTCTGTTTGCACTGCCAATTTCCTTGAAAGATACCAACATCACACAGAAAACAGAATAACTTGCAATAGTATTGGTAATAAAACTGAGGCACTGTAACAGTCCTTCTCTTGCAAATGAACAAAAAGGAAGTGGTGGAGTGACCATCCCTGGAGGTGTTAAAAGAAGTGTGCAGACATGGCACTTTAGGACATGGTTTAATGCGTTTGGTGGTGTTAGGTTGACAGTCGGACTTGATCTTGCAGGTCTTTTCCAACCTTAAAGATTCTATGATTCTATGACTTAATTGGATTACTCTGTCCTTTATTTTCCCATTGAGGTTTTACTAGACAAGGAGCAGGTATATAACAATTCTGTACTATCACACCGTAGAAAGTAGACTAAAGTTTCAGGATGTAGCAAGAAGTATGTTCTAGACTCACCATGTCTCTGAGTGGCACTCACTTCATCTAGAGCAGCTGTCTAGTGTGGGGTCTTATGACACTACTGTCAAGGGTGAGGGATATCTTACCTTGGGGCAAGCTAGCCTCTGTGGACACTTTTCTCTTTTCATGGCTACTGGAGGAGCCAGATGGTGAGTTCAAACTGGCCACATAACTTTTGTGAGAGCAGATGAATCCCACCGTAGTCCCATCCAGTTGCTATCGCAGTTACATGCCGTACTCCTGTAGGAAGTACAGGAAGAGTGTCCCAGATTAACACTCCTGTCATTACTCCAGATGGTCTTCCACATCACACCTCTTCCCAGCAGCTTGGGCTGGACATTGTGTTCGTCTGGATTCAAGGTACCCTCCTTCTTCCTCTGAGAGACACTCAGCTGTGTATTCTTCACAGTCTTCGGTGACACTTAGTTGGGTAGGACTGATCTCACTGTGGTCAGGTTCAGTCTCTTGCCCTTGCAAATAGCCCCTCTGCACTAACCTCTCCTGTGGTTTTCCTCCCATCCAACTCACACATGCAAACACACAACTTCACCATTTCTCTTGCAATTCCAGCAGGGTGAAAAATTAAATTGAGGAAAAAATTCAAATTAAGCTAAGTTGCTTAATGCTACTGAAATAAATGTATCAGAATAGAACTTGTATTTCAGCTGAGCAGAAGTTTGTTTAACACAACTAACAGAATATACTAATTTCCTCTTTCCTTTAATTTTAGTTATTCAATCACCAGCACCACCAGAAGACCAAAAGAACTATACTATTTCTTATTTTCTAGATTAAATTTCTAATTATAATTAAAACCATCTAAAAGTTTCATATGTATCTCTTTACAGGGAAAGCTAAAGACAATTAAAAAGCTGAGACATAGTAATATTCATAGTTTTATTGTATCCTTTTATAATACTGACTAGAACGCCAGATTTAATAATATTGGATGCAGGTATAAAAATAATCCAATCCTTAAAAATTATATTTTGCTACTACAGTACTGTATAATTAGTGGAGGCTGAAAATATGATACAACTTTAAATAATACTGGTTTGGAAAATGTTCTCAGAACCCCAGCGACTTGGAAGCAAACATTCAGAGATACAGGGAAGCAGACAGGGCAATGTCAAGAACATAAAGCAGGTTTGCATTCAGGTTGATAAAAGAAGCACAAACAAATGCTGAAAATTTACCTTTTGAAATAGAGAGCTCACAAAAGGTGAGCTTTACTGCTTCAGTTCTGAAAGCTGCTCAAATAAACCATTAAGATTTTACACGCCAAGTTTGACCTTCTGTTAGGAGAAAGTCCTGTAGAATTTAAACGAGCTTAAAACAAATGACTGAGTTTAACGGAATTTCTTTTAAAAAGGGAAAGTATTAAGTATTTATTCTGTTAGGAGTTTTTTTCTTAAAATTAAACCCATCTTATTAGATTTTATTGGAGACCTTTTATGTCAGGCGAATTCCATGGCACTGCTCAAGAGAAGTGATCAGTTTTTACTGCATTCCACAGGACTTTTCCATATAGGATTTTGCAGATCTAGGGGCTGCTTGCTGCAGTCATTAACCCAAGCAAGACTCCCATCCTTTCTAGCATTTCACCAAAACAAAGACCAATCTTAGCATTTACATACTAGTTCTGAGAGAACACCAGGCACCCTCTCTAGGTTTTCCCTCAAGAAGGTATTACTCACATACAACACAAACTAGACACAGAAGAGGTGTCATCCCACATATGACCTTGTAGTACAGAAGCCACACTCGCTTTAGACATTTACTTCTGCAGAACAAGTAAGTATATTCCTGTCTTCTTTTCTTTTTTCTTATTTCTTAGCCCTCATGGATTTCTGTCCTGCTTTTCAGTTTCAGCAGTTCAAGGGAACAAAGATTTAATACACATTGCAAAGATCCTGAAATCTTACAAGCACACAGCGCATACCCCTTTTGAAACTGGGAGATCCTACTTCATTTCTGAAGGGACAAACGTTAACTGCAGAGTCATTTTTATCTGTGACTGCAGAAAGCACCTCTAGGTCCCTAGAAGATCTTTACAGGAATTGAAACAGGTTGGCTGATCAGTAAAACAGCTACACAAAATTCACATTCCTTCTCTTCTCAGGAAGGTGTTTTCAGATCTTGAACCTGTTTTGTTCAATCACACATAATACAGGTCCTGCTACAGTAATAAGCCTACTTTTTAATAATAAACACAACATGGAAAGGCAGCAACAGTACCACAGAAACAGGCAGAACACAGAGTCATGGGAAAGCATGTACTACACACAGGTGATTTTGGTGGTAGAATAATTCAGGCCTAAAAAAAACTTAATTACAGTCCATGGGAGAGTCACCCTGGTCACTGTAATGGACGCTGGATTAGGTCTTTTGTGTGTAAAGGGGAAAAAACATCATAAAATGCATCCATTCTTGTTAATTTAGGGAAGAAAACTAAAGATTAAACATCAGTATGAGGGCATGAGAAGTCCATGGATTTGGAATGGATGTGGCCATTGACTGACACTAGAGACAAGCCCTGGGGAAGCACTTGGCAAGTCTGCAGCAACGTCCAAATCCACCCTGTTGCTTACTCCAGTACCGGCAAATAACATTTACTGGTATTGGCACAAAAAAAAAAAAAAATTCCCAATGACGAACACCTCTCTCCAACTGCAATTTATTGCTATTTTTTAAAAGCCTTTTACCACAAGTCCGTGCAGATTTAGAAGGTTGGTCACGAGGGGTGACTCAGCACATGACTGTGACAGTGTGACTAAAGGGAAATGCCACAACAGCATTGAGATTCATTGCTGCACTGTTACCTAATGCTTTAAATGTGGAGGGCAAAAGGCATCAAAATGCCCGTCTTTCAATTCCGTGCTGTGACGTTTCAAAAGTATGCAAAAGGCCTCCTGATTTTTCCACTGCAGCTGGGAGGGCTGGCCATGGCGAGCAGTGGTGCACGGCAGGGACACAGAAAGGCCGCGCCTATGAGCCTTCCTTTTGAATAATCCCTGAAATCTGCATTTTGCTGCTCTCTTCACATGGGCTGTCTCTCCTTGGCTGGCTGTCAGAGGTATTTCTGAGGGTGAGGGGCTTTTGTCAGCACAATTAACAGAGCACCATAGCAGCAAACGTGTGCCTCCAACATCTTTTCCTGTCAAGCAATAAAATTAGCATTTTTTCCAAAGTTAATCAAAAATATACCCACAAAACTGCCCGTGGGCTCTTGCTGACTGCTCCCCTAGCTTTCGACAGCAGCCAGGAGCAAGAGCAGATTTCTGTGCAGAGTTGGTGTAGTTTTTCTTCCTTTCCCCACATCTGCCTGAACCACTTGCATCCTCCTTACAAGAAACATGCCACTTCTATCTTATCCTCTTGGAGAGCAGAGAGCAATTCCCCTTGGCAATAACATCCAGTATGCTCAAAATTTGCAGTTTGGGGTAGCTAAAAGTAATGTAAATATTCTGAGGAGTAAGCTGCATTTATTCAGACATCCTGCGAGGAGTTAGGTATGGAACAGAGAGGCATCCGCATTTGAAAGTGGGCTTGAGGGCATGCGAAGAACCTTCTCACATCCAACGGGAGCAACAAACCCCACTCCTCAGCCAGAAGGTGCTTAGTTCATGGCAGAGATGGAAGCAGAGAGAGAGCCTCATACAAGCAGCCACCTTGAATTAAAAGTCACATTCAGGGAGAAGGATCCATATCCTGTATCTGGACACTGTTTGGATGACTCTAACACAGCAGTAAAGATAAGCGGTAAAAATACACATCATTAACAAGATCTCTTTCAACACCCAGCTCAGGTCAGAATACGGTCCATGAGCTTTCAATGTGAGCTGTGGTGAGAAATGTAATAACTTACATTCTTCGGCTTTTGCCAAGGTGATTAATATGAATTAACACACCCAGGTGAGGAAACTTGCCTGGTTTGAATCACTCGAAACTAGGAAGGAAGAAAGCAAAACACTTCAATGTAAGTGATTTTTGCTGCGCTAGGATTGAAAGTATCATGTTTTTCTCTCCCTTAAATGTAACTGACTGCAGTGAGCCTTCTTTTCCAATGTACTGAAAGCCTCTACAGCTCCTGCAGAAGTCAAGATGGGCTGTGGAGGCTTCAGGACTATGTCCCACTTGCATGCCCAGGATTCAGGTTCCACCTGCCCAGCCAGGGCCATAGCATTATTGCTCCTTCCCAGATTCTCATAAGGAGTATGCTGAATTTCCAGCCCTCCTTTTTCTTCCATGTAAGCAATAATTTAACATTATATTGCTGTTTCTACAGGCATTTGAATCTCTGCTGGAAAACTGAGCCCCATAAAATCCTATACGGAAGCACTATGATGACATGTAGCGGCATCACTTCTGAACAACGTTGCTTGACAAAACAACAACATACTCTGATTCTTCCTTATATACAGGAAGTTTTCAAAGCAGCACATAGGATCAGCTATGGCTTTTTTTTCAGCTAAAATTGCAGTGGTATGACTAACTTTCCTGTAGTCCTTGGAGACAATGAGCCAGTGAATTCAAACAACATTGCCAGAAACCAGGCTTCAGCAAGGACCCAGCCATCTGGAGAACTTCTACCAGTAAAAGGGTGAGGGCCAGAGGACAAGCCAGCTTCCCTGTCCTGTATGAAGCAGAAAGCAATGCAGCAATGGAAAAGGGAGTTGACAAACTTGCCCTACCAAAAGCAGCTGCACAGTGAATCTTTGCATGAAGGTTGGCTAAGACAACAAGCACAGTTAACCGTGAACAAGATCTGTAAACAAAACACTCCCTAGTGGTATTCAACGCAGAGTGGTAGGCACAGTCTATCTGCCTGTACTGATCCATGCTTGCCATGCAGTGTAAAGAGGGAAGAAGCAGTACAAAACAAATTCAGAGTATATGTGTTAACTTCCATCTGGGTCTTTTAGTGATGTGCACTTTGAGCCATTCTCTCCTCCTTGTCCTTCTTTCTGCTGCTCAGCACAGGTAACTGTTCCTCAGGGCAGCAATGCTTGGCATGGAGTTCAAAGTCCTTCCTGTTAAATGGGAAGAGTAAGACTGATGTGGGCTGAACTGCCCAGGAGACAGATTGTACCTGGGGATCAAGGGCCACAAAACTGTGTCAATCTTCCACTCCCTCTCCACTCCCCGCTAAAAATAGTCTCTTCTTCTGGTTTCATCACTAATGAAGGATGGATTGTATTGTCCAGGGTAGATGCATGAATGTCGAGATCCAGGCAAACCAGTGTAGGGAGGATAAAGTCCGTTTCTT
>WHYT01013325.1:15520-35736 GCA_009806455.1 Tetrax tetrax
AAAAAAAAAAAAAAAAAAAAAAAAAAAAAAAAAAAAAAAAAAAAAAAAAAAAAAAAAAAGTCTTATTTTCACACTCAAATCCTCCTTCAGGCACAGCCTTACCACCTTTCCCAGCAGTTCTTTCAGTAGCTAGAAGGAACAACGTGATCACTAATGATCTCTATAACTTAGAATGATTTTTACCATGGAAGTTATGCATTGCCTGAAGGGATTATTCTGATGCAATCAAGTTTCAACATCTTACCAATCAGTAGCCTTGCAGTTTGCCAGAGTCCACCACGTGCAGTGTAAGTGCCCAGTTAATTTTTAATCCAAGAGAATTGTACTGATGAGCTCAGGCATTGAAACAACTCTCACAAAAAGGATATTGTCCCAGAGCCATCCTTAAAGGAAATGCTTCTAGAAAATCAGTTAGTCTCCTGCTTTGAGTATTATCTGGGACCACTTTTCTCCCCATTGACCATAGGTACTTGCTCTTCCAACACAGGCACTCAAATTATATGTCAAATACAAAGTGATCTGACCTTTCTTTCTCTTCCCTTCTCTTACTTAAGTAAATCTCCTGAGAACACTTGGTTGAGGAACTTTGATGTCTAAGACCAAAACTGTACAGTCCTTTCACCCAGTAAATAACATCAAGTCAGCTGGTTTGGTCTACTATAGAGTAGATCCATGCAAAGGATCACCTACTCCCTGGTAAAAAGCTCCCCTTTCTAGTCGCCAGCATAATAAAAGAATTTTAAAACATTTAGGAAACGCATTTTCATTTCCGAATCTCTCATTCTTACTGGAAGCAAGAAGGAGGATCATTTCCTTTCATGCTGTGTAACACAGTAAATTTGTTTACTGGAAAACTTAAAATACAAGCCAGAAAAAAGTACTGCCCACTGCGCTCTGCTCTGGAAAGTAGGAGTCCAGAATGTGCGATTTGGGTTAAATTCTGCAACCTTCACTCACACGAGTAACCCTCATACACCTGAAGTACATCCAGTACGTTGCTGTAGATTAGTGACAGACTATATACCAGCATCACAGCTCTGGATACAGACATTAGCAGGTGGTGCCAACCATAACAGCAGATCTTGTGCTTGTGTCTTTCTCTGCCCTACACAGCCCATTACTTCTCCACCACTTCTTCCCTGCCAGTTGTTCCCATAGAGCTGAAGGGATGCTCCTCATACAGCCTTCCTGCTGTACTGGAGAGGGGAGAAGTGGAAGAAAGGAGAGGTTCTCAGTGACCAGCATCTTGCCATCCCTGGGGTGAGGTCCCCCAGACAGAGGTCTCAACCTTCCAGCATCATCAATGAGGGTGGAAGGGAGAAAACTACTCACAGGGATCCCTAGCAGTCTGTCCAAAACCCTTCTCTCTCCTCTACTATAGGACTGGGTTTTTTGGGCATCTATCAGAATGTTCCTAAACATTTTCCTAGCACTCTTCCTAATGGCATCTCTTTGTGATATTCATCACATGTGTGACAGCTGGGGTCCACAGGACTACCAATGCCTTGCTGTCTATGGAAGCCATTTGCTTTGCTCTTTTGTTTTGCAGGAAGGAGTTCTGTCCTTCCAAAAATAAAGAAATGAATCTTTGCTGTAATGGGCACAGAGGGGTAACAGTTAAGCTATGGATAGATACCGAATAATACACATCTGTCATCTGCAACAGGTTCTTGGTGCTTCCATTCTCCTGCATCTCGATGGTCTCTCTGCCCCACTCCTGCGCCCGGGGGTTCTTTGGATATTCAGCATATGGTGACATCTGGAAATCCCCACTCTTGAAAATGAGTTTACTTATGTCATTTTTATTCTTCCTGTTCAGAAAAGAATGAAGGAAAGTGAAAATATACAACTTATCCTGCTATCTTGTATGCATTTCTGATGTGATCTCAAGAGATTTACTTCATGTTACGAACCTTCACTGGGAACAAACCTCACTTCAGAAGGGCCATAGTTCAATCTTCTGCTCCAAGGCAAAATCAGATATGAGGTCAGATCATGCTACTCAGGGCATTATCTGCTAAGATCTGAAATCTCCAAGGACAGAGATGGCATAACCTCTCTGAGCAGCCTGTTCCACTGTCTTACTATCCTCTTGGTGAGAGTTTTTCCCTACATTCAGTTTCAACCTCTCCTGTTCCAATTTATGACTGTTGTTTCTTAAAAATGTGTCTGTTCATCTGAGTCAACGAAAAACTCACAGAAATCTAGGAATAAAGAAAAAGGTATGGAGCCCCCATGCTATTCAAGTCTCCAAGTGGTTAACTACAGCACTTCTAGGCACCATGTTAATTCACAGGAAGGAAGGCCTGCAAAGGGGTCAGTCCAAATGACACCAAATGCTCCTACATGACTATGATGTTGTGTGAGTGGACTTTGGCGACGCTTCCATCTCCTGGCTGGGGCTTACTGACATGTCCCTGGCTCAAAACTTTAGTCAGAGAGCTTCGAAATCCTAGATTTTGGGGCTGGAATGGGGGGTAGAGGGAGTTTCTGCAGGTCAGACATTTTTAGTGATATATCAATTGTGAAGCAGAGCATCCTTGGGCAGCACATCTTGTCTCTAGCCTGAATCTACCAGCTGGTCTGGAGACTGCTTTCTGGCTGCCTTACATCTCTGAGCGGGAAGGACTCCTTTGCCTCTCCATCCTTAGAGGACATGACTGCTGGGCACATCCTTAAGAGACACTGAGTTGAATTTTTTAGCCTGGTTGCTGGAAAAAAAGAGATATGCCCCAAATGAAAGCACAATGTAATACTTCAGTATAACTGATTAACGCACTTGCTTATCTATTCTATTGTTTTCACCTATGTTTTGGTCCTTCAGGGTTCACGTGTGGAGCACTAAGCGTAGTGTAACCCACTGAGAGGATGCCGCGCGAGGCAGGGCGGGCTGCAGTACCTACCGGCAGCAGGTGACAATCAGTGCTATGCCCATGATAAGCAGCAGTCCCCCTCCTGCAGCCGCGATCACCACAGTGATGAGCTGATACGCTACAGATGGGAAAGACAGAGACTCACTTAGAAACAGCAATGTGGTTGTAAATATTACTGCAAAAATATCCACAGTCCTCATGCAAAGGGATTAACTGTTTATTTCCCATTTTCCCTCTTTCTGTAAGCAATATTGCCTTAAAATTTCAAGTGAAATGGATGGAGCTGGGGATCTGCTGCTGAAGGAAGAACAAGCTTTTGTTTCCCTAGGGGATGGAATTATCACAATAATTCAAACAATATTTCATGGATTCACCTCCAAATATCTCACTTCAAGAGTGCCCACTATATGTGCTATCATGACAGGGTATTCAGAGGAAGGACATCTCCTTTTCTTAGGAGATAACATTAAGCCAACTTTGTCAAAGAAGGTCAACAAAATAATTTTCAACCGAAAATGAAGAAATAAAAAGCACTGACAAGAGTAGCGTGTAGCTACTGCGTTTTGGACAGTCATGTGCAATTACTTTTTCAAATTTCCCATTTCTCATGCTGTGGAAAAGAGAAAGAAACAAAACTGTACTTACGGTTTCCACAGTTGAATCCGCCTAAGCCAAACGGGCAGCTGGCAACAGAAAACAACAGGGAGTTTCAGAGGCTTAGTTGTGCTGACAGGTCACCAAAGCAATATAAAGAAGTATGCTGGGCTAGGAGAAGGGCAGGACAGTCACCATACCTCACACAGGTTTCATTTTCCAGCTTATATCCATCTTCACAGGCTAAAAACACAGAAGAGAGAAGGGCCATGAGCACCGCGTAGTGGTGCAGGGGAGGCATTTCCCATCGCCGCTTCGCACGGCAGCCTCACCCCAAACAAAATGTTATGCAAACGCAGTCGGGGTAGCCCCTAGTGATATGTTATGTTTTGCCTCGTGTCTCTTTTGTTCTTTTCTTTTCTTTCCAATTTGGAGCTAAATCAAATTTTGAAATATCTTATTTTACTATAGAATAGAAATTAAATTTACTGGGTCTAAATAACCCAGAAAACTGCTATGTACAAAATGTTGGTGAAAAACTGAGACCATGCCTTCAAAATAAAATATTTTCTGTGCTTATGGACAGCTATCTCACCACCTGAATTATCTGAGGCAATTACACTACCCTTCTGATGAACAGCCAAGGTGATGATACATTGGACATACAATTGCAAGCTTCAGAGTGCTGATAAGGTCACCACTTTTCTCAGCAACAGCCCCACCAGAGCTCCTGCAGATCTGCTGCAGAGGCAGCGGAGGCGGTCGCTCAAAGACCTCAGCAGGAGTGACACGGATGGAGTCACTTTGGGCAGAGGGACAAGCCAGGACCAGCACGTGCAGCAGCCCTTGAGGGTCTGCAAGATATCACCCAGGGGTCTGGAAAACCCCTGCAGCACACTCCATATGGAATAAAACTAGATCATTAAGTGAAAACAAAAATGCTCATGGATTTTTTTTTTTTTCCCCCTCAAACACTATATGCCACAAAACTGGTGAGGGAGCAGCTCTCAAGCCCTCTTCCCTCTGCCTTGCTCTCTTACTGTAGGGATAACCCGCAGCCAAAACCTCGGGTGCTCCCTAACCCCAGCAAGCGTGAGGAAATCTGTGGAGAGAAGAGGGGGCTTCCAGCGGAGGTCCCAGCTAAGCCACAGCAAAGCCCTCACCTCCTCCTCTGCCTTTCCCAGCACACCAGCCTCTTCCCCTCTGGCACAGTCAGCAACTCCATTTTCAGAAACACTTAGTACAGGAGGGGAGGAAGGAAGAAAAGAAGGACTAATGTGTAGCATCCATTAGGATAGGCTGGCAATATCATACTAAGCCAAGAGAGAGCACCAGTATTCTGGCTGGATTCAGCAGTTAACGGCTCTTCCAGAACCAATAGCAAGTGATATTGATGCCAGCAGGGAGCAATGTGACTGTGACCTCACCCTCATAATACAGGTCACAGAACTTCCCTAAATTTAATTCCAGTTTCAAATCAAATAGTTGAACTGGAGCTACATTTTAGAGAACCATCCAAGATTGATTTTAGTATTTTCAGTGACGGACAATCAACCACAACCCTGGGTCAGATGCTTATCAAGTTAATTTCCCCAGCCATTCAAAACATTCACCTTCTTTCTGGTCTGAATTATGCCAGTGTCGAATTCCAGCCTTTGGATGTTTTCTTGCTAGGCTGGGAAAGGTTATATGATCACATTTCCCCTCCTCACCATCAAATCACTCCTTTGACTTTAATAAAGCCAAGTGCATTGAGATCTTTGAGTGTCCCTGGTTACTGCAGCTTTTCTCTGAACACTCACAGGTTCTCTTTGACCCTTTTGATTTCTGGTTCCCAGTAATAGATGTTGCAAGCCCAGGGATAACAAAACTTCCTCTTTTCTGCCTGCCTGTGCCCTCTAAATGTACCCAGGGGCTACATTATCCTTAAAAGCCAAAGCCTGGGACCTCTTCTATACCTGCCAGGCCCCCTTTCAGCTCTGCCCAAGTCTCTGCTTTCCAGGAGATGCAACCCACAGTGGGCCTGAAACTTTGCTTTTGGATGCTTGGCCTTGCTTGAAATACTGTTTGCCTACATCCCATTTCCTAAGCATCTCATGTCACGCAGCCATTTTCCCTGTGGGGTGTGTGGACGCAGATGAGTGATGAACTCCAGTCATTAACATTGCAGCTCTAGGCGCAGACTTGCCGTAGCAACTGGCATCAACGAAGATGAGGGGGGCTGATGTCCACAATCACTGGTCTTGCACCCCTTTCTCTGCTCTACATAGCTCTACTACTCCTCCACTACTTCCTTCACTCCATTTATTCTCCCAGAACTGGGGATGGGGAGGATGAGTCTCTTTGCGTAGCCCCCCTGCTACATCTCATCATGATGCATTTTGCACTGGATTTATTTTTCTCTCTGTAAGATGATTTCACTGAAGTCAAGGAAAAGACCAGAGATAACTGGACAAGAGTTAAGAGCCTCAGTCAACCAACAGCCAAGGCAACAGTAGTAAATCCAAAAGGATCCTTGCTCAGCTCATTCATAACACCAAGGCATTAGCAAAATGGGAGTGGATGGGTTGCTCCTTTGTCTCACTAACAAAAGCAGATCAAAAACATTGTGGAGCAAATGTTTTACCAAAGCTAGTCACAGGACAAGGCAATAGTGAAATCTGCAGAGAATGGGAGAGAGGCATCACCTCAACAGCTCCCTGAACTTGACTTCTCTAAGGACTACAGCAGCTCTGTGTACCCCAGGGTCAGCCCCAGCCCCAGACTGCTGTGTGTGTGTGTCGGGAAGGACTGGAGGAGTCAGATGCTGAAGCCCAGCCTAATCTCACCCCCTCAGCCCCAGCCAAGTAATGTGTGTAGGGCACCTACACCTTGAGTGGTCTCAAAGCTGGAGCCATGCCTTGAACAGGAGCAGCCCTGGGACCCCACTGGCACACAGCTCTCAGCCCAGGAGGCTATAGGAGCGGTAAAGAGGAAAAGCAAGATCCTGAACATGCATCTCTGTCTTAATTAAAGGCTCGGTGCTTATGTCTTTTCCTCTCTTCACCCTGCCTTTTCCTGACACTTTGCTTTCTCCTCTGGCATCTTTCCTGCTCCTTTGAACACGCTCCCAGGAGAGCTCACGCTGTCACACTCGCTCAGCAAGCTTTCAAACATGAGCAGGGACAAAAGGCTTTAAGTGTCAGGGGCCAAGCAAAGCTATCAAGTTTTGCTTTTTTTCTGGAGATTCCTTTGCCTTTGCCTTCCTGAAAGAGACTCAGGGGTCTCTTTGCAAACCTGCTTTGCTGCTCCTTGCTTTGCTCCAGAAATGCTGTGTACTTTTAAAAATAGCATGCCCTGGAAAAGTTGGCACATTAGGTTTGTCGTCCTGTTTCTAAAACAGCCCTGAAGATACCAGGAATGTTAAAACAAGAAATAACCCAGAGATGATCGCACTGCACACCAAACAGTACCACAGGCAACATGTCGAAACTCCTGTTGCTCAGAGACCCAACCCTTCCTTGGTTCAGGGGATGCTTTTTGGAGCTTGCCCCAAAGGACAGACATCACAAAGCAAGACAGAACAATCCTTGGGGGTCAGGGTGGCCAATCCCCCATGCCCCGGCAGCTCTCCCAGCCGCACCCACCTTCCCACGGGGGAGACCGGACAGGGCAGCACAATAGCCATTTCCCTCTTTGCAAATATTATAATTGGAGTTACTGCTACATTTTCATGACCCACAATGAGGATCGGATGCTCAGGAGACCTTGGTTCCTGTTTAGTCAATAAGAGGGCAGAGAATTTCAAAGAGCCTGGCATATTGTATGCTATATTTGTCAGAAAATAGCCCTAAATATCAAACAAAAACTATAGCTCAGCTTTTGAGAGAGCCTTTAAAAATCTCAGCTGCCCGACGTACCCAGATGGGAACAAAGTGATGCTGAGAATCTGGTATCTATCTGCAGCACAGCACTGTGCAGTCAGTGCTACCCTCACGCCACTGCACTGCAGCCTAAATCCCACATCAACCCTGTCCCTCAGACATTCTCAAGTTGGTCAATAAGATGTTTCCTACAGAAGGCAGTGAGTTGAAGGTGGAATTGGGGCCTCACTGTGTGCAGGTAGGGTTTTTATATATTGCACAGCCAGCAAGACCCATAAGCAGGGAGTAACCACATGTACAAGACATTATAGCTCTTAGCCCTCTGCAACCTTTGCATCCGAGTGCCTCACAGCCTTTCAGGTATTTATCTTCACAACACTGCTTGGCAAGAGACATGGACAAGAAAAATTGAGTAACAGGCTCTGGGTCCCCACTGTCAATGATGGAGCAAGAATTGGACAAAAGCCTCCCAGGTTTCAGCTCAGCAACCCACTCACTACATAAGTCCTTCTCCACCTCTCCAGTGTCAGTGGTGATGGTCAGTATTTCCTAATAAAAATCCTTCCCCCAACATACAAGATGAAGAGAGGGAAGGAAAACACAAAGAAGAAAGGTTTTGCCTGGGGCTGCAGAGCAGAGGAGAAGCAGGACCATGACCTGGGACCCAGAGATGTCCATCTCCAAGATGTCTATCCCAGAGCCTGCAGCACATGAGTTATTTCCAGGCATATTTTTCTCACTCCTTGATCAGATTTGGAATCAGCAAAGCATCTCCTCCTATTTCAACAGCAACCCAGCAGACACTGCCAGAAGCAGTAAATAACCATCGCTGCAATTCTTATTGATATGTCATCAGAAAACTGCATTTCTTAAGAAGCCCTACAACAACTGCTGGAATGGACACCCTGATCCTGCAGAAGTCATTTTGACCACTGGCACGCAGACAAAGATCTTGTTTAAAATGTAGCAAAACCACATTTCACGATCTGAGGAGTAGCTAAAAAATAATGTAATCCTTAAGCTTAAAATTTCCGTTAGGAACCCAGCTGAAAAATAAATTCAGAATAATTTTCAGATACTTATTTTAAAAATATTGATGATGTATTAATAGAAGCTTGCAAGTGTAAAGCACTTCTACTAGGTTCGCTGAGAGTTCAGACAAAATCAAAACAGACAGAGCCGCACGTCATCTCTGCTCTGTGCCACTGACCTGGAGCCCAAAGCAGTCGGGCCCCTTTCTGCCTTTTCTCGATCACTGTGACTCACAGCGTGCTCCAGAAAGAGATAATATTATTCCTAGAGAGAGACTGTATCTTCAGCGTCTGCTGAAAAGTGCCCTAACTAAATGAAAGACATTTGAGCTGCTAATATTTATTCATGGTATTGAGCTTCTTGCATGCACAGTGGTACACTCGTACACTCATTTCCACTAGAGCAAAAAGTTTAAGCAAAAATCAGGCAAAATACGCCACATAAAGAGCAATACCTCTGCAGGAGTGGTCCATCTTGTTGTATTTGAAGTACCCACTTTTGCACTGGCAGAGGGCGATTCCATCAAAGTCGGTGCATTCAGAGGTTTCCTGGTCGCATTCGGGGTCTTTCTGCTTGCACAAGCTGCCAACTGTCAGGAAGAGGCAGCCAACATCAGCACGATCCTCTCTCAACCCACCATTATGCACGTTTGCTTTCCCCAGGCATCACATTCAGCTCATGTGCGGCTTGAATGCCTTTTCTTTTTAAAAAATAACATTGGTTCCATTAGGAGACAGTCAACATTACACTATGTCACCACTTCTTGCGTATCTACCATCATTTGTTCAGGCAAATAGAGGGGTGAATAATAAATATTTCAGCTCAGGGCAGAAGGGGAAATGAAAAACAAAAATTTACTTTGGCTCAAACTGAAATCCATGCACCCCCTGAGGCAGTTCCACAAATCAATTTTTAAGTTTATATCAAGAAAAACATTTTGCTCAGCCCAAAACAAATTCTTCCATTTCAATATTAAGCACTAGATTTTTTCATTTGTCAAATAAGGAATTTGTCCTTTCATTTACGTGACTTAGAAGTGATGTTTTACATTAAAAAGTCAGATTTGTTACAATGAACGTTCAGCAAAACTGTGGGTAAATGATGGAAAATATGTCATCAAATTTATAGTTTTTACTAGGAGGTCAGACTAAAGGGAATGAACAAATGAAAAATATTAATGAGAAATAAGATTTTATGGAAAATTTGTCACTCATTTGGCACTCACCTTTTGTAAACCTCTCCCTGCTAAATTAATAATCTTTTTTTTTTATCTGACATTTTTTCTTTAAGTACTTATGCAAGAACATAATTTGTTTCTTATTCTGCTTATTTCAAGCTTGAGGTAGACTTCAGCAGAAGCATTTTATCAGAGGTAATGGCTAGATATAATCTGAGCGAGTCTACCACAATAATTTAATTCAGTCCATGGTGGAGCATGGCTTTAAAATACGGCATGTTAAAATAAAAGCGCACACTAAATTTCTCTTCTTTGTGTTTACTTTGCTGAAACAATCAGAGGGGTTTCCCACTACACCCAGGTTAACTGCTGCTGCCCTTCATCCTCAAAGCCGAACCTCAAAGCCTCAAACCCCGAAGCTGCAGAGCTACTTGCAGGAGCCCATCTTTCAAGGGTGCTCACTCCCTGCAACCCACCAGTACCTCTCATAAATCACCTCTCATAAATCACCTCTACCACTCCCTGAGAAAGCAAGGACCAGGAGGTGCAGGGCACAGGGCCACCAGCACCCATGGGGTCCACCTGGAGAAGGTCCTGCACATACTGATGTTCTTGTCCAGGTGTCTCTGTGCCAGACCCACATTCCCCTTTGGCAGGTAGGGGATTCCATGCAGAAGTCAAAAGCTCTTAATTGTGAACTGTTTTTACAGCCTGCAACACTGAAATCTGGCAGGCAGGTGATCGCAGCTCCCCATGTAGCCCCCACCAGCTCTAATCGACTTGACTGGGGGGGTTTGTCTCCTGGCTTTCACACCATTTTCCCAGCTCCCAGCCGCGTGGGGAGAATAAAACGTATGGTTTTTTGATCTGGCTGGGGCCCAGTGTCACATCCCGGAGATGAAAGGTTGCCCTACAGTGCCTCTAATCCTGTGCTGTGCCATGTTTTCACAGAGAGGCAGATTTCTCACACATGTGGCAAAGATAAGGCTCGATATCTGCGTCTCTTTTGTGCTGTGGGGCTCTTAAAATGACTCCCATTTAAAGGAGATAAATAAGATCCAGAGGGGTTTTTCCAAACACCAAAATCTTTCTTCCCCTGTTATAAAAGAAGCCAAATAAAACATCCCTTTCCCCTCCTGCCACAGTCCCTGCAGATGCTGTTTACCTCTGTGGAGTAGTTTCAGGCTGGAGATGAACTGGCAGGCTTCGGTGGGGGATTTGCAAGCTCGAATGTAGCTTTTCACGCTGCTGATAACGTCATAGAAAGTCACGTTGGATGCTAAAGAGAACGTGGATTGCACTGAAACATGCACAAAATTTGCATCCCTAACAGAAAACAAAACAAAACAGCCCTGAGTACCACGGGTCAGTCTGATGTCATCGTTAGAACGTTACGCATAGGACTCCTACGAACGCAAGCGATGCTTCACACAGACACAATACTGCATACGTACTGAAAGAGCCTTGCATTGTAACCGACCCTAAAAACAGGACAAACTTAGACACAGAGAGGTAAATTTGGGGCTGGAAGGGGTGCTGGTAGCTCACTTTGAAACCAGCCATAAATCCCTTCTGGGGAGCTCACAAGGCCTTCCCCAAGCCACTCAGGCCAGGAGGGTGGCTCCGGGAGAACCGGGCAAGGTGGTCATGCATTCCCCATGCCTGGTGCTACTGCCGGGCCAGGTTGTACCAAGCCCAGCCCCAACTCAAAACAGGGAACACAGATCTCAAGTTGAACATCCCGAATTCTTGTTTCTCATTCTTCCCCTGCTAGACTTAGCCTTACCTGCTGGCCTTAACTGTAGAGTGGTGGTACCCTGGCAAGCTTGACAGCGATGCATTGAGCTGCAAGGAAGGAGAGAGCAGCTGTTATTGCCCCGTGGGGTGATGGAGGGAGGCAGCCTGGCGGGATGCAGCACCAGACAGCACTTCATGGTCACCGACACCATCCCCTGTGTTTGCCAGAGCTGCCTGCTGAGGCCAAGGGGGCTCCAAGCATCCCAGTAGTTCATCTGCTCGATAGGAAAGATGTGCTGTCCTGTTCCCAGCAAGGGGCTGCCGCAGTCACCATCGTGCAGCCTTGGACAGGAACAAAGACCTGGGGATTTTTACTTGAGCATCTGCCTGGGGTCACACTGTGCAATGACCTCAAAGGCTGAGGACGAGTCAGAAGCCAGCGGGGAGAGAGTGCAAAGCAGCACCTTCAGAGACTGCATATCTTCCAAGGAGCCTCTCTCCCCCTGGATCTGCGTGGTTGTTTGCGTTCACTCCCCAGCACAAGCCGGGCAGGCAGCATAAAGGTAACTCACCTCGCTTCCCCCCTCCTTTGGCTCATCTCCAAATCCCCTACTCCAAAAAGAGTTGGGATGAACTGCAGCCAGCCCAGGAACTGCAAACACAATGAACTCATGCATGCAATGTTCTGGCTAAAAAATGTACAGAGATGTACCTATCCCCAGGTCAGGGGTCTTCCTGGAGCAGCTGATGGCACAGCGTATGGGGAAGCCACCAGCTCACCCAAAACTTGCTCTCAACTGACCAAGGGCCAGATGGTTGTGACAGCATGGCTGGGAGACTCCACAAATAGGAAGGTATGTTTGGGTGGGTGCTGCTGCTGTGCTTCATCCCATGGGGTCTGGCTAAGAGCAAGGTGGTAGCAGCTGCAGTCCAACCCGCCCGATTTACCGATGAACGACGAAGCCCAGAGTTACTGTTTTAATGTTTCACCTTGCAGGAGCACTAATGCCCTTTCAGGGTCTGGAAAAGGCAATACTTTTTCAAAAGAAGACACTAGAAAAGGATGGAGGCTACAGAAGCATGAACCCAGCCACACCACGTCATGAAAAGGGCTTCTGGATTTTGTGTAAGTCAGTCCTACTTACACCACAGGATGGTTCAATGATTAAAAAGGCTAAGTTAAAGCTACAGAGTCTTGTGGTTTCCCATGACAACTATAAGAGGAGCAAAGGGGACCTGTCCCATCAGTATTGCCAAAGTCCTGGCCACGACACTCACCATCGCCAGGATTTCACCCTCGACGTGGAGGAGCTCGGCGTACTTCCCATGGGTAATATTAAGTTTCAGGGGGACTTGGCCAATAAATATTCTTACTAAAAAGGAGAATAAGACAAGTTAGTCAGAACATGTCTCCATGCCATGCGTAGCTGTGGATTCATCTGCCTTACATGAGAGACTGTTTGCACGGAAAATCCCTTCACACAGTGGACAGAAAAGTCACGTCTGAGAGTCACTGCCCCAATAAAGCAAAGTCCAGTCTTGGGATTTTTCCCAAGGGTTGCTGCAGTGTTCTCACAGCTTCAGTCAAATTCCAGAGCTCAGTGCTGCTGAATAGCCAGCATTTCACCATAGCATTCGTATAGAAACACAGACTAATTTAAAAGGACTCCTGAACATAGAAAGGGCTGGGCAAATTTAGTAACATGGCAGTTTCAGGTACCAAAGCTATAATAATTTAGGCTAAACGTGTCAAATCTCTTACCCATCCCTGCAATGGAAGGAAAGCAAATCAGCAAGTCGAAATAAAGCGCTGTAAAAAGGACATTTTCATTTTTCAAATTGTTGGACAGAATGAGCAATGACATTTGAAAAGAGGTCCAAAAGATGCATTTTTCCGTGCTTAGATTCGTATTTGATTCATGGCAACAGAATGCAATAATCAGAGTTCTCCAGACTCAGAGAGATAATATCCCTAAATCTTGTATTAAGTGTCATGAGATACTCAGTGGAAATGAGAACTCAGAGCTCCAGTTTTATGTTCCACCAGAAAAACAAATACGGTTGCAGATAACATTATAAAGCCTCCAATTCTTTCCCATTTTTTCCCCATCCACAGAGCCTGTCTTCGCCACAAATTTTATATCAGATAGCTCTAATGTAACAACTCCAGGTAAAAATAAGATGAGAATCACCTTCACAGTATTTATATAATCTGCCTGTATCCCAGTTCAAGGCATAATCAAAACAACTCTCTAAATTAGAAGCTGACACATTCCAACTAGAAGAAATGTTTCAAAACACCCTTCAGGGACACTTCACCCACGTTTCCTTAGTAAAATTTCCATGCCTCTAATCCTCGCTGATTAAGGGTCAGAAGAAACTCAAGCAAAACAAATTCCCCGTTACAATGGGACATTGTAAGTTCTTGAGATTGAGAGTTCTCCAATAGAAAGGAGGGGGTCAGAACCTGAGTTCCAACTAATAACTGTGCTGCATGAAAAATGCTAAAGGTACGAAACAAGACCTTACAAAGACTTTCACAGCTGCTTAATTTTCCTCACATGGCTGATCCCGCTGAAGCCAGGTTACACAATAGCCCCACTCACTTCTCCCAAGCCAAGCGCCGTCACCCAGGTCTGCAGAGCTGGAAGCTGTGATAAGCTGCTGAACGCTTTTTGGGGGTTGTAAAACACGTTTGGAATAGAAGAGGCACATCTCTCCTTCCTAACAAGCCCGAGCCCACCACTCTCTGGCTGTGTTTTTAAGAAACCCTCAGCTATCACTGCCCTGCTCCCCAGGGCACCCCAACACGACAGGCATTAGACACTGCACTTGTTTAAACAGTGAAAGGCTCTCGTTAAAAGTGGTGGTTGGGAGGGAGGAACATTAAGCTCCTGAACTAGCCTGAGCCTAGGTTAATTTATTCTAGAAGATTACAGATAATGATTTCCATCTTTTCCTCCCCTGGTTTTTGACTTTTGTTTTCTTACCTAAATTGCACTTTCCTTTTTCCAGCTCATATCCAAGAGGACACTGACAGATATAGGAGCCCTGAGTGTTGTTGCAGGTGGCCAGCGCAGGACAAGGGTTGGAAAGACATTTATCCACATCTACAAAAGCAGAAAAAAAAATGAGGCTATAGTTACAGAATGACAAAAATAATCAACCATTGGGCTAAAAAAGATCAACTTGGCCTCTCTTCTGTGACCCCCTGAGCATTATCAGATGCTTCATTGCATCATTTGCACTTACTGTTTATCCTGTTCTTAATTATTCTGTTGGAACTGAAAGAATAAATACAAAATACTTTCTCTTGAATATCCATTCAAGGGCTCTTGGGATGCAGTGTTGTTCCATGTTAATGTAAACAACAAGCTTGCCTACAGCACTCCTTATCTGCAGATCTCAGGGTGCTTTTCAAAGACAAACAACCCTACAGTTATGGATGGAGAGACGGAAGAATGGACCTCGACAGCCAGAGCTAGACACAGGAGCACGGGTTCCTTCACCAAAGTCCTGCCCTTTTCATCCAAGCCCTGTTTCCATGTTCCAAAGCTAGTGCCTGAACACTGATGCAGTCTGTAGTAATGGTGGCTGCTGTCACCTTCTTTACTGGGGCTGCAGCCTCCTCCGTGCCAGGCTGGGGATGGTCACAGCAGCAGTACCTGCCTGTGCCACCGCTCGCAATGCACTTCCCGCTGGGTGAGCAAGGGTCTGGGGAGCAGACACCAACTGTGAAATACTGAGCATCAGGGGATTAATGATTGTAGTAGTCCCAGGTGCTTCATAGATTAGCCAGCTCAAACTGCAAATTCTGAAGAAGATATTCAATATTTTCCTTTAAACAAACTCCATGTCCTGGTCAAAAAAGCTCTTTTGGATGTGTGTATGACTCACATGAGCACAAACGCACACCACATGCATGCAAAGGCAGGCCATAGGCAGGGCTGTGGACTTCCCAGTGACAAGGCACTACAAGATGCGCAGTACAGCTTACACACCACTCGTACCTACTTCGCAGCTGCTGCTGAGCACTGCAGCAGAGGCAGGAAGGATGGGTTTTGTGGTTGAAGCACAAAGTGTGAGAGCCAGACTCGTGTATTTCTGACAGTGCCACAATACCCTGTGGCATCACACATCCCAGGTTGAACTACATGTCAGGACACACCACTTGATGCAATTTCCATGTGTCGACTAGCTGGTGCTAGTCACCTCACCATGAGCGAGAAGGAGATTTAGTGTCTCTGATCTAAGCAGCCAGAAAGGAGTGGGTGTATGTTAAAACATTGACTTTCACTTTGCCATCCTTCAGTTTGTGCTTCGTACAGTGAGGACCAGGGCAGCTTCTTCTCTCATGGCAGTGAGTGCCCATGTACAAAGTGCCACGTCAAAGGCAGCAGAAGGATCTTTTGCATCCTGGTAAATGGCAAAACTCAGCATTGAAAGGAAAGAGTAACTTGGCAAAAGTGTGAATCAGTTCATTAAAAGGATATGTTACATTAAGTTTTGATTTTAAAAAAAAATCCATTCCCCTACAATGAATTTTCTTGCATGAAGCCATAGCTATAATTAAAACCAATCAGCCTGAGAAGTAGCCTTTAAATATTTAATTATTTGATGGAATATATACTATTGCCAGTATTTCACTGAGATGAACGCAATTAGCACATACAATACCCTACAGCAGCATGAGGGCCAGGCTCCTGAACTTTAAAAACAGAATAAATTTCCATGTGTAAAAACTTTGCTCAATGTATTTCTTTGAGAAGCTAAGGAGCCCAGCAGTGGTAATAAATGATGGTAACAAGACACCAGCAAGACTACCAGGTTCGTAGCCTACCAGGAGAAGCAACAGGCAGGAGGAGATTGTTTAGTGAGGTGGGGAGAAAACAAGCACCATTCGTGATAACAGGAGAAATTCCAACACAAATACCAAGTGTTGGCCAACCACCTTTTCTCATTGATAAGATAGATAATGATCAATATCAAACTACATTTTTGACTGATCAACAAATATAGAATGCATCCTACACTTACTTGGAAGGCCAGTCAGTTTTATTTTCTTGAAATTCTCAAATTTCATCTTAACATTGCTGTCAGAAATGTTCACCAAAATGTTCACCCTTTTCCCGCAGTTCAGCTTGATTGCTAAACCCTTAGCTTAAAAATACCAACATGGAGACTGAGTTGTTATCCTCAAACCCTGCTAACAACAGGCTTGTCATGCATGCATACATAATCCTTCAAAGACCCTTAAAGTGGGATTCTGGCATTCCTGGCCCCATCCCACTGATGAGTGCCATTATACACATTACCTGTTGCTGGAGACGACGTCCTCAGCCCAGTTGTGCTACTCGACAGAGAAATAGTGGTTGGTTTGGTAGCAGCTAAAGTAGTTGCAATGCTCACAGTGGTCTTGCTGGTTGGAGGTGCTTCAGAAGGACTCCTAGCAGGGACGTTTTCCTCAGTGACTTTATGAGGCCTTGCAGTGGTGGGATCCACAGCTTCTGTGCTTTCACCAGTGGTATACATGTGCTTAGTGGCAACAGGTGTTTGAGTTCTGTGGGGTTTTGTGGTGCTAGCATCACCTGGGGTTGGTGGGTGACTGGCCAGTGTTGTCAGTACAGGAGGTTTCACCGTGGTCAGTGTCACCACAGGGACTATGACACTGCGGTTTGTTGCACTTGGTGAGGGACTAAGGGGTGCATCTGTTGGCCCAGCCCATGGGGCATCACTGGCCGTGGTGAGCAGCGACGTTGCCTTCCCAAAGCTGCCTCCCTGGGTAGTGGTGGCAGCCGGTGAGGAGGTCTCCCTTACTGTCACGGGAGTGGACATGGACACAATGCGTCCACCAAGTTGCTCCATTGGCGCTGTGGGGAGAGGAGGAGACCTGGTGGAGGTGAAGGTGGTGCTCTTTTGGGGCTGGTGTGTGACATTGTGCTTGTTGGTCCCTCTGGGTGAGCTCCCAGACACAGCAGCTGTGGAGGGCACCTGCCTGACCACAGTTGTAGCTACAGAAGTGGTTGCTTGACCACTATCGTTGGACTGCAAGGTGGATGATGGTGACGAAAACAGAGGCAATAAAGATGCGAATGAATAAGGTGGGGAAGGCAATGACGAAGTGGGCAAGGAGGATGACAAAGCTTGCAGAGGGGGTGAAGATGCCATCACAGAGGACAAGAGTGGCTCAGATGACTCTGATGATGTAAACAAATAAGTTGGTGGTGGTGTCGAAGACAGTGAGTGAGGCAGCGATGACACTGAGGAAGAGGCTGGAAATGCTGATGAAGATAGAGATGACCTGCCAGTCAACAACTCAGAGTCAGTGTTGAAGAGAGTTGTATTTTGCACACTGGCTGCAGAAGCAGAAGTCAACAGTTTGGAAGTGTGTACCAGCAATGGCTCTGTAGATGGTTCAACAAAACTGCCATCGCTGGATATGTTGCTCCTCCTGTCCTGTGCCATAGAAGTCTTTGATGAATCGGAAGGGTTGGAAATCTCAGAAAAAAAGGTGGAACTTTCGGAGGAGTCAGCAGAGGTGCTGCTATTTGAAATAGATAGGAGGGTCCTTTCTCCTCCTCTGGTATATGTGGTTGAAATGTACGTGCCATCCGTATGAGAAACCGAGGTCCTTTTCTCAGCATCAATGCTACTGACTGGCCGATGACTACTTGAAAAGCCTGGAGTAAAAGGACAAAGTATGTTAGAAAGACAGTAATATGAAAGTATCTTGATGTCGTATTAAAATTACTTGCTAAATGCATAAAATGTTCTTGTCTGTGAACTAGCCCTTGCTCTTCTAAAAATATAGAGCATTATCCAAGTGTGGGTATCACATTAAGAGTCTTCTGCACTCCTTAACTGATTCTAAAAGAGTGAACTCGGACAGACACAAGGCTCCTGTGAAACATATAGGTTTCTAAAACACTATTCCTCCAGTATTGCTTTTCTAACGGGATTGAGCAGTTATCGTTCTGTGATATTTTGTGGCAAGCTAAGCAGGAACACCCAGCTGTTCTCTTTATCACTCATAATTTATAAAACTCATATCCTCCCCCTCTTATCCTCCGTTCCCAACTAAAGAATATCCATCTTCTTCAGTTGGTTTGTTTTTAGACACAGTGAACTTCATGCCTCTGCAGGATGAAATTATTACATTATGTTAATTTGCAGCTTATCATGAACTCATTGACTGAAAACTTCGCAGGCAGGAAATCCTAAATGTGTAGCACATCAGTCAGCAAAAAATCAGATTATTTAGCATAAAAGGTGCAATCAGTCTTATAACATGAATTTCCGGATGTACAGATAAATCCAGGAATTTCTTAAAATAAAAGAATGGGTACTGAAAATTTGATTTAACTCCACAATTCACTTAGGTCAGCATGAAATACTGAAAGCATCATCCACAAGAAAACAGTCAGGATGTAAAGAAAAAAAAAAAAAAAAAAAAAAAGAGAAAAAAAAAAAAAAAAAAAAAAAAAAAGCGAAAAAAAAAAGCAGCTATCAAAACAAGAGGGTTTCCCTGCTTAGGTTCATGTTTTTACTTCTGGAATGATTCTCCAGCCAGGTGGGTTCTGACTTTGAGTCCTTTGATGAAAACATCTCTTGGAGAGTATCCACAGGTGGCATTGTATGTACTAATGAACGAGAATGTTGTATACAACATAGGTAAATGCAGGACAACGTGAACTTCCCCTTCACCTCCAAAATGTATGCAGGGAGACACCAACTTACTTGTGAGATCGCTTTGGGAAGAAGAAGTGGGGATCTTTGAAGAATCTGTGAAGAGTGTCTCTGTCGCAAAGGCCACAAAGCCCTCGCTTCTGGCTGAGGCATTGGCTGTCCTACTCTGCTCCATCAGTGTCGGCCAAGCTGGCCCTGGAGAGTTGTTGATTTTGGTGTAGGAAGTGGAGCTGTCTGTGCCACCAGCCAGTGTGCCACCCGTCACTGAATGCAGCGTCTTCTCTGCACCGCCAGCTGATGTGGATGAACTGTATGGTGGGTCAGTGATGGGGCTGGACATCCTTTCCTCTGCACTTGAGCTGCTTAGGGAGCGATGGCTGCTGCCCACGGCTGGAATAGGATTGAAAAGCAGGCATCTGATTTTATAATCTCAGAGCAGAGAGCACTTGTGGTTTCTACAATAACTCTGTTTTGAAATGCATATTAATCAAATTAATCAAATTGCACAGATAAACACAGATTACGTAGATCTCACATACCTATCACCTTAAATGTGAATTTAACCAACAAAGAAACAGGACTGTCCAGATACAGAGGAACAATCGGTACCATTAGAGTCATATGGCATATTTGTGTTATTTATAATTATTATCCCAACCCACGCAAGTAGTAGATGTCTCCAACAAGAAGCTACATATCTCATTCCTGAGACCTTTTTGTTAAGCATCAACAGCTGCAGATATATGATATCAAGAAGCAGAATCACCACTACTTGTAAATCCTGCCCAGGACATCCACAACAGCTCCGGCATGTGTTGGTGGCCATATCAACCCCATGGAAGAGGGGAGGAGAGAGAGAGTGGTTTTTTCCTAATTCAAACACTATCCCAGAGTTCAGAAAAACTCACTGGAAGGTTCACCGCCAGCCAAGAAGTAGGGGGAGACTCTGGATGAAAGGGTGACCTCGGGCGCTGAGTACCCTGCGTGGCCAGACGAGAAGTGTTCTGCTCCCGGCCATGCTGTGGAGGAGAGGAAGGGGCTGGTGCGGGGTTCTCCGGTCGAGTCTGGGTGAGATGTAGGGCTTGCTGCCGCCATGCTCCACGTGCCATGGTCAGCAGTAGCCCAAGACGTCCCCTTCTCATGGCTGGAGAGTGCAGTTGAGACATATGTGGTCTCAGTAGAAGCACCAGAAACTGCTTTTCCTCTCTCTGGAATTGCAAAGCAGAGATATGCATACATATATATATATATATA
>WHYT01013326.1:0-26380 GCA_009806455.1 Tetrax tetrax
CGGAAGGCGGAAGCGGCCGAAGCGAGCGGGGAGGGCGGCGGCGGCGGCCGCGGGTGGGCGGAGGGGCCGTGACCGGGGGCTGCGAGTCCTTCCCGGGGGACAGCGGGAAGGGGGAGGGGTGAGGGGGAGGCCCGCGGTCGGGGATTTCGTCTCAACCCGCTTAGGACCCCCCCCCGGGGTTCCTCGGAGGGGCCGCCCTCGGGGTCCTGCCCTCGCCGAGGCCTTGCCGGGCCGTGCGGGGAAGGGGCTGCCATCCCTGACCCCCGCCCCGCCGGGCGCTGCCCCTTCGGCCCCTGCTGTTGTACCGGCCTGTGCTCCCCGTGCTCCTTTTGAAACTTCTCTAAGTCACAAACTGCAGCAAATTATTTAAAGTTTCAGAAAGATAACGGCAGATCTGGGACCGAATGGGAGCAGATATCGGGCAGGGGGGGTTGCGGCTGGTGGGTGACGGTGCGTCCGGTGCTGGGGGGAAAAGTCAGATCCCATCGGTGGGAGGGCAGCCCCGTAGCGAGCTGGGTCTTGCTGCTCTCTCCCCGCAGCACTGAGCCGCCATGGAGAGGATGCAGCAAGTTGTCGGGCGGGCGAGAGCCGCCTTCAACTCGGGCCGGTGCCGCTCGCTGGAGTTCAGGATGCAGCAGCTGAAGGCCCTGGAGCGGATGGTGCAGGAGAAGGAGAAGGACATCTTGGCAGCCATCAAGGCAGATCTGCACAAGGTCTGGGTCGGCGGGGGGTTTCTCCCGTTAGCTGTGCACAAGCAGCGGGCAGCCCGGAAGGGAAAGCGGGAAGGCCAGGGGCTGCCTTTGCCACGCCAGATGACTTTTGCACTGCACTACCAGTGACTGCCCTGGCAGATGCTCTAAGCAGCAGTTTACCTTGCTTCCTGGGGCTGGTGCAGTGTGTGTGAGGTGTGGGTGCCTTTGCTATCCCCTCTCCAAGCTCCTTGTCATTTCAGTGTGGGCACAATGCGTACAGTCACGAGATCCTGGGCGTGCTGGGGGAGCTGGCCCTGGCCATGGACAAGCTGCCGTCCTGGGCGGCCCCTCAGCCTGTGAAGAAGAACCTGCTGACGATGCGGGATGAGGCCTACATCTGCCTCGAGCCGCTGGGGGTGGTGCTGATCATCGGGGCCTGGAACTACCCCTTCGTCCTGGTCATGCAGCCTTTGATCGGGGCCATCGCAGCAGGTGGGGACCCGCCGCAGCCCCTGTCCTTCGCGGGCCCGTGGGTGGGTGCTGCAGGAGGCAGGAAAGGAGCGCGAGGGCTCAGTGGCCGTGCTGGGTTTGTCTTGCAGGCAACGCCGTGGTGGTGAAGCCGTCGGAGATCAGCGAGAACACGGCTCAGCTGGTGGCTGATCTCCTTCCCCAGTACCTTGACCGGGTGAGTGTGGCCCTGTGCCTGACATGAGGGTCTTGAGGAAATATCTGTCAGACTTTTGAAGGGCTCCTGCAGGTTAGAGTCCAACCAATTGCCCATTCTCTGAAGGAGTGTAAGCAGGAGGTGTGGGAAGGGTTGAACTACTGTTAGAGTACAGAGACACGTTGGCTTATTCTTCCTGTGTTTGTGTAACCTAATGTGCCTACACAGCGTTGCTGCACCGTGACAGCCTTTTTGACGTTCATGCCCCTCTAAAGAGGTGTGTATGTACTTCTCACTGCCAGAGTTGCTCTCTTGGACGTTGTGCTGTGGTTGCCTCTAGATATGCACAAGTTTGTGTGGGATGCTGGCTGCGCCTGACTCTTCCTGAGAGCTGGGTGCCATCTGCTCGGTGGCTGTAGGTCCCGGGTTTTCACATCCCGCTGAACCACGCTCGGAGCAGGAGGTGGTGTTTCTCCTCTGCTTGTCTGGCCGTTCTGACATCCGTTGCGTTGTGTCACTGAGGCTGTTGCTCTGACAGCAGGGCCCTGCTGTGCGGTCTCCTCTGGGGAGTCAGTGCTTTCTCTAGGCGAGGGGCGAGAGCTGAGGAAGGGAACAGCCCTTGGGAGGGCCCGGCAGTCATACGTGCCCTTGGTCTTAATGTGTGGGAGTAGGTCCATAGCCTGACTCAGCCATGGCCTCGACCTCCGTTTCTTGTAGTTCATGTGGCACAATACAGCAAGGGAAACTTCATTTCAGGGGGAGGAGCAGAGCTTGTCTCTGTTATCGCAATCTTTGTCCGGATCCTAATGCAGCTCACAAGTGAGTCTGTCCCATGCGGAGCTGCTTCCCTGATATATTGGCTTTCAGTCAAGGTGACTGTGAGGCTCTTGTGTGCCCCACAGGAGCTGTACCCCGTGGTCACTGGAGGAGTACCTGAGACAACAGAGCTGCTGAAGCAGAGATTCGATCACATCCTTTATACTGGTAGCTCCGCAGTGGGCAAAATCGTGATGGCAGCAGCCGCCAAACACCTGACGCCCGTCACCCTGGAACTGGGCGGGAAGAGCCCCTGCTACATCGACAAGGACTGTGACTTGGCTGTTGCCTGCAGGTCAGGCTGTTGCAAGCCCTCTGTGGGCCATTGTCCCCAGACCGCGGGTGTCACTTAGGCATTGTCAGCTGGGCTGTGGGAGCTGGAAGGAGCTGACCACAGAGAAACCATCTCCCTTTGCTCCCGCAGGCGGATAACCTGGGGGAAGTACATGAACTGTGGGCAAACCTGCATCGCCCCAGACTACGTCCTCTGCGACCCCTCCATCCAGAGCAAAGTGGTGGAGAACATCAAGGCGACTCTGCAGGTGAGTGTGGAGTTCCTCGTGCTGCAGGGGTTCTCCCCGTTACAGCCCAGGTCAGGGTTTCTGGAGCTGTGGCTGTTGTGACGGTGTGTTGAGCACTTTGGTTCTGCTGTGCCCCTTGTCAGGAATTCTATGGGGAAGATGTGAAGTCATCTCCGGATTACGAAAGGATTGTCAACAAGCATCACTTCAAGAGGATCCTGGGCCTGCTGGAAGGGCAGAAGATTGCTCATGGGGGAGAGACTGATGAGGCCTCCTGCTTCATAGGTGCTTCTGGCAGCTGTTGGGGAGGTGGAGGGTGGGACCTTCTGCTGGTAGTGAGTGTCTTTCAGGGCCTGAGTACATGTCTGTGGTTTGCTTGGTGTGTTTTCAACACAGGCAGTGCCCAGGACAATGTCCTGTGATGGACCGCATCTTCGGTCATGCTCACACCATCTCCTGCCCTTCTGTTTGCCTCAGCACCGACAATCCTCACCGATGTTTCTCCGGACTCAAAGGTGATGGAGGAGGAAATCTTTGGACCAGTCCTCCCCATTCTAACCGTGAAGAGTGTGGACGAAGCCATTGAGTTCATCAACCGTCGGGAGAAGCCCCTTGCCCTGTATGTCTTCTCCAACAACAAGAAGGTGGGTCTGGGCTGTGCTCTCCTGCAGAGGCATCTCTGTGTAGTTTGTTCCTGAACGGGGCCGACCCCAGGCACGGCTCCCCCAGGGCCCGTGTCACCTCCTCTTTGCTTGTGAGTCACAGCGTTTGCCTCACGGGGACCACGAGTGTCCACGAGCCTGGAGGCTCCCAGCGTTTGCCTGACTTTGTGCAATAGGATAAAATACTGAATTTCCTCTTTGGTGCCATGTAGTCTTTAATGATTAATTTAGTTACTTTTAATATATTGCTAGGGAGGCAAGCTCCTGGATTTCCAGCTTTCATATCGCTCCTCTGAGCTTTCCCACTTTCTTTGAGTTAACATTGCACGGAGAGGGCTCGTCTGAGTTGTCAGCCAGAGGAAACTAACACTGGTGCCTGCTAGCTCATAGCTCCCCTTGCAGTCCTGCTCAGTTACATGGTCTGGTCTTTTCTGGGGCCTTTGTAATGTTCTGTTTTGTTTTGTTTTTTTTCTTTTGTCAGCTAATCAAAAGAGTTATCTCGGAAACCTCCAGTGGAGGTGTTACTGGAAACGATGTCATCATGCATTTCTTCCTCTCAACCTTACCCTTTGGTGGTGTTGGTGAGTTCCTGGAGCTCCTTAAGTGTTGTGACTCGATGCACGGTGTGACCCAGGGAACAGCAGCAGTTGGTTTGTGTCCCTGCGCCTGTTACAGCCAAAGGGTCTCTGTGTACCACATCTCAGCAATAAATCCTCGGAGTACATTAGGAAAGGGGCCAAAAGGAGGTGAACCTGCAGGGCTGCTCAGGAAAGCCTTCTCACGCAGCAGCGGTTGGATCTCAGCCTTGGCATGGTGCTTTGAGAGGGAGCTAAGTCCAGGGGAGGGCTGGAGACGCTCGGAGGAACGGGGAACAGCGCACGCAGGACACAAAGTACGGGAGAGCAGGTAGTGGAAATGGGATGGGGAAGAAGAGGGATGGAGTACAGATGGATGTCTTGGAGACTGAGAAGTGCTGCAGAGGGGAAGGAACAGTTGTCCTCTCTGAAGGAATACAGAGAAGTTGTGCTTTTAAACCGCAGCAAGGCGTGCAGGGTAGTTAACGTGCACTGCAGCTGGCAAGCAACTGGAATTTTCCTGTGCTGCTTCTTGCCTGCTGGTGGCCTCAAGTGGCCAAAGGTTTGACTGGCTGAGCCTGTTGTGTGACCTGCCTGTGTTGTGTCCCTCAGGGAACAGCGGGATGGGCGCCTACCACGGCAAGCACAGCTTTGAGACCTTCTCCCACCGCCGTGCCTGCTTGATCAAGGACCTGAAGATGGAGGGTACGAACAAACTCCGGTACCCACCTGGCAGCCAGAAGAAGGTGGATTGGGCCAAGTTCTTCCTCTTGAAGCGGTTTAACAAGGGGCAAATTGGACTGGTTGTCTTGGCCCTGCTGGGGCTTGTGGCAGCGGTGGTGATAAAGGTGAGCTTCGCTTCTTTACCGTCAACATGAATGCATGTGGGATTCATCTGATCTTCTGCAAGTTCCCTCTTCGCAACTGCAGTCCTTTCTTAGAGCCTGGCCTGTTTTTTTCTGTCTTGAGACTTACGATATCTGTCCCACCTGAAATTATCAAGATCTGCTTCTCACTTTTGCAAGTGCTACCTAGAATAGAAATGCCCTCAGAGCAATCTCCTAGGCTGCTGTCCTGTTTGTTACTCAGCCTTTGGTGATGCTCATGAGAAGCTCCCTCCAGAGGCAGCGGTTGGTACACTTTGGACAGGTTTCCAGAGTGATTTTTATTCCTGTAAATAGCACTGTGAGCTACTCCGCAGCCTAGCGCAGCCAGCTGTGGTTTTGTGCTGCAGGGCCCTGGGAAAGGGAGGCTGCATCCTAAAACCTAGGGCTGCAGCGAGCTTGTTCCTCGCCCAATTACAGCCTTCATCCGACCTTAGCTTAATGAGTTCCGTTTCCTCCCGTTTCCCGCTGTGTAGTGCAGAAAGGTGGAATTCCTCCCCTCTCTGCGGGAGGCAGAAGGCTGTTGGCAGGCTGGAGGACTTGAGATGCCTCCTGAGGTGGAGGGGTAAGATCTAAAACTCTAACCACGCTGGTGGTCCTCCGTGGCTGGCAGACCAGACACTGTGTGTGCTTGCAAAGCTCCACTGTGCATCCTGGGGGTTTAGTAGGCGTAAGGGGGCAGCCACTGAGGCGATAGGAGACAGCAGGGTATCAGGACTCTGCCCTTCAGTCTTTTCTGTGCTGTTACTGCTCTAAGGAGATGTGCAGGAGCCCACCAAGCAGGAGGAAATCGCCTGCCTGCGTATCTGAGTCCAGGAGGAGGTGTAAGAGCCAACACCTGGCTCAGACCTTGAAGCACCAGAGAGGCAGGCCCTGTCTAGGTGAATGCCTTCTCAGCGAAGAGGGGGAAACTCACGGCATCTTGAAATCATTTGGGTTTTCTCAGAATCATCAGTCTGTGCTGAAGAGAAAAGCCCTCTTGATTGTGCTGGCTGTTCAGAGGCTGGGCTGGCTCAGTGTGTGGTAAGGAGGAGCAGGTTTCAGAGCACTGCTGTGGCTGTCGCAGTGAGGTAGGAGCCTTTTTCTTCTCCTGTGTGTAGACCTGACTTGAGATCGTGCGAAACCTTGTTAGAGTAGCAGATGTGGGGCTTGCAGAAGGTTCCCCCTGGAGCCAGAGAGCGATGCTTTCCCTGGCAGTGCTCGGAGCTCGTACGGCGTCAAGATGACCAGCAGTCAGTGCATGCCGCGGGGGCAGGAGGCAGATGAGCTGAACCCTGGGGAAGTCACCCTGAGCGGAAGGTGCTTTGCTTTGGGGGCTGTTCCAGAAAGGGAGTTGGTTTTGTTTCTGCAAATCCTTCACAGGATATTGGTGTTGTGTTTTACTTTCACAGATGGTTTACTAACTGAAGAGAGGAGAAGGCGCTATGTGCAAGTCATACTCTGAGTGCTGGCTTTGTGTCTGTTCCCTTAAGCTGAGAAGTCACTTTTTCTTTTGCACTGGGTTATTTCCGTGAGCTGTCGAGCACACGGAGTAGCCGCAGAAAGGCGCTAACCAAGAGAAGGCTTGGAGTCCTGTTTACTAAAAAGCCACGCTGACACAGAGGGACCAGTGAGTACGAGCTCTCGAAAGGAGGACCGCAGAGCGAGAAATGCCAGTCCCTACCTCCACCCCATGCCATGCAGAGCCCCACTCCCAGGGACACCCACACTGTGTCTTGCACCAAACCGCTTGCCTTCCTTCAGTGACAAACAGGAGATTGAGTTTCGGCTGGGGTTGTGTTAACAGTGTTCTCCCTGCAGTTTTCAGGACGGTCTGTCTTCTGTTGTGCTCTGAACAGCTGCTCTCTGGTGATGAGTCTGAGACAGGCTGTGCTGGCTGGTGGTGTCTACCAGTAGTGATGGTTATGAATAAACCAGTGAGATCCCACTTGATGTTTAATTGAGGTGAAATATTCGTGGATCCCTGTCAGCCAGAATCATCCACAGCTGGTCAGGAGATGCAGGCCAACACCCTTTTTGGGGCTCTGGGCTGCATCGTGTGCCTGTAACAATTATTTAGCATTTAGAAAATGACACATATGATACCTGTACTGCCTGTATTTTGCTGATAAGAGTATCTCATGCTCGTACAAAATAACTTTGGGGCCTGTTCAGAGAAGGGGGACTCACAAAGCACCCTGATGTGGGTTAGCCCGGGTGGAGCCCAGGCCCTACACCGCCACTGGCTCATTACCCCAGGTGGGATGGGGAAGATCAGAAGGGTAAAAGTGAGAAAACTTGTAAGTTGAGATCGAGTTTAATAGGTAAAGTGAAACCCAGGCATGCAGTCAAGCAAATTAAGGAATTCATTGACTACTTCCCCCTCGACAGGCAGATGTTCACCATCCCCAGGAAACCAGGGGATCACACGTAACGGTGACAGTAGACAGATGCCCAAACTCCCCATGTCCCTCCCTTCCTCTTCGTCCCCTTCCCAGCTTTTATCTCTGAGCACACAGTCATATGGTCTGGAATATCCCTTTGGTCGGTTGGGGTCAGCTGTCCCAGCCGTGTCCCCTCCCCGCTTCTTGCCGACCCCAGCCTACGCGCTGGTGGGGCGGTGAGGAACGGAGACCTTGACGCTGTGCGAGCACTGCTTGGCAACAGCCGAACGGGGGTGCGTTACCGACACCGTTTGGGTCACAAATCCAAAACACAACACCATCCTGCTGTGAAAGAAACTTAGCGACTGTGATGAAAATTAACTCCATCCCAGCCAAAACCAGTACAAACCCATTCCTGGACAGATTCCTCCAAGAGAAAACAATTACCGAAAGAGTGCGTACTGCTTTGTGTTCTGGCTTCTGGGTCTGTTATAATCTTGCACTGGGAGATGTTAGGGGGCTTGCTCTAGCTTGGGGAGAGGCTGCTGGCAAAATTTAAGGTGAAAGGACCTTAGAAATACTAATGTTTAAATAAGGGAAATATAAAAATTAATACTCAATGCAACTAATATAGAGTGGAAAATTGTATTTACTGTGCAATAGGTGGGATTTCGTCATACCTGGTGGAAAATCCATGTGCTAAGCCTTTTTAATGATATATTTTGCAAGCACTAAATAAATATTGAAAATTTAAATAAGAAACTGAGCGTGGTAAGTCCCTGCAGTCTCCTGGGATTCTTGCCCATCCTCTGTCTCTCCCGGCTCTGCCCACGGCTTGGCCGCACATCCTACACGTGTTGCGAGGTGCCTCTGCCCCAGCACGGGAGCGCAGGTCCCCGGCGTGATGACCTCCCTCTTCATGGGGACAGGTCCCCCGGAGCGCTGGCACGGCAGCGCGGGCAGGATGCCGAAGAGGTGCCAGGAGCCAGGTAGGGCATGGGGCAAGGCAGCGCTGGGGCTGTGAGGGAGCTGGACTATTTCCCCTGTCCTGTACAAATCCATCTCCTGGTTCCCTCCCGCCTGCAGGCGCTGCCAGCCGGGGGGGGGTTGCTCAGATCTGGACGGTAGCGCGGGCTGCGCTCGTTGGCTCCCTGCTGCGGCACGTGAAAGCGCTCCCCTGGCCTCGTGTGCCCAACGTGGACAAAGGCACGTGGTCTCTCGCAATCCCGCACGGGAGGCTGAGTCAACTGCCCCGGCTGAACACGGTGATCCAGGGCTTTGTGTGTTCCCAGCGTGAGGATATGTCTGGGTAAAGGGCATCTCGTGTCTAGCCAGAGCCCTGGGCCCGGGCCAGCTGTCTTCTCGTGGGAGGAGAGGTTGCTCGGAGCCGTGTCAGGGGAAGGGCTTGCACCTGCTTGCGCTCCCTGCGGCAGACTCAGGGAGAGAGAAGCGTCTCTGAAGGTAACTTTCTTTTTTTTCCGTCATATTTTCAATGAGTCATCTGCTTCCTTGGTCAGGATCAGGGCTGCAGCACACAGCTGTGGCAGCGGGCGAGAAAGGGCAGATTTTAACGTTTAGTCTTGTTAACCTTGATGTCTCCTTTGGTTGGGCAGGGACTGCAGGCAGATCTCTTGTCCTGACTAAAAAGTGAAAGGCTGCTCCTGAGAAGCAGGATGAAACCTTTCCTCATGTTACTGTGATGCCACGCGAGGGCCTCGCAGTTACCGGGAAGACGAGCACAGGCTGGCTCCAGACACACAGCTCTGTTCCAGCCTGCTTCCCACCAAGACCGCGGCCATCTCCGTGTCTTGGCTCCTCAGGAGCATCCCTGTGAGCAGAGGGTGAGGTGGCTGGTGGGTCTGAGTGTACCCCTGAGCTGGGAGAAGGCACCTGCAGCGTGGGGTCTGTCAGCCATCGCCAGAGATGTGGAGTTGCCGTGAGAGATGCCCTCCAGTGGTGGACTCTGTAGGATGGGGCATCAGAGGGTGGGAGCAGCAGGTGGGGACCCCTGAACGGGGCTGACCCCAGGCACGGCTCCCCTAGGGCCCGTGTCAGCTCCTCTTTGCTTGTGAGTCCCAGCGTTTGCCTCACGGGGACCACGAGTGTCCCCAGAGCTGCTGGAGACTTGCATTCCACCTGCGGCCAAGCGGCTGGTTGAGTTTCCACGGTCGCTGTCAGACTTAAGCTCCGTGGCAGAGACAACCTGGCTGTGGGTAGAGAGATGAGGTTTTGGGTGTTCCTGATGGCAGGTTGCTGAATGTCCTCCTTACATCCCACTGCTTGAAATAATAGACCCTGTTCCTCCTGTCCTCCACCCCAGGGTAAATTTTGTGGGAGAAGCAGGACTGGCCCTGAGGAGGAGAAGGCTGGTGCCGTTAACGGTTCAAGGGAGGGAGCACAGGACCAGCCTGAGCAGCAGTTCAAGGCAGCGAGCAGGCCCTCACTTATTTCTGGGTAGTTGTTAAAGCTGCTCTTTGCTTCTCTGCCCTTGGGGAGCAGAGCAGCTGCTCCAGGTGTGAGAAGCACCGCAACTAAGCTTTCCCTGGAGGCTGCCAAACAGAATTTAAGAAATGCAGCTGTCACCGTGCATGGTGTGACCTGCCTGTGTTGTGTCCCTTAGGGAACAGCGGGATGGGCGCCTACTTTTGTTTTTGCTGGAATTTCGTGTCTTCCAAGGCAGCCAATGCCCTGAAGAAGTAGAAGCAGAGAAGCCCCAAGCTGAAGGCTCCAGCTGAAACACAGAGATCAATCCAGACCTGCACCATTGGTAATCCAAAACAAAGCCAGTTGTTACTGAGCCTGTTACCTATGTAAAACCTCCTCTGATCCCGGGAGAAAGCTGTCTCATACCAGCAATAAGCCTGACAAAGTGTGGGTCTTACTGATGGGGACAGGCCAGGCTGGTTGTCCTCAGCAGCCTGCCCAGAGCAGAGGGGATGAGCCTCTGCGAACCTGCAGCATCCCCTCCTTCAAAGGACTTGTGACGGAACAGGTGATGTCTTGGCACAGGGGAAGCTGCCTTCAGCCTTCCAAGGCGTGCGAAGGCTGCCTGAGGTGACAGCAAGGGCTTTTTGAGCTCTGGCTGCACCCTGCCCCGAGGACTTGAGGAGCACCAGGATGGTTGCACTGCTGGTGCACTGCAGCTGGGGCTGCATGCCGACAGGGACATTGCTGCCACCGGAGCCCCAGGTCTGGGGAAGTCATTAGCAAGAAATGTAATTGAATTTCCATTTTTCTATTCATTTACTGGGAGTCTTCCACCTCTAAGCTTGTAACTGGAAGCTGACCTTGAGCCTTGCTGAATAAAACCTTTGTTTTGCTGTGAAGGCCACCTGGGCAGGGCAGGACCCTCGTACCCCGTGCTTGCTGCAGCCCCCAGCCGCGGATGGTCCCCTGCCCCTGGCCCAGGCCCCGCCCTCAGCCTCCACCCAAAAGAGCCAGCCTGAGTCCAGCTGGGTTTATTCTTTATTTGGCATTTGGCACGGAGCAGCGGTGTGAGCCGGGCTGTGCTCGGCTCCGGTCAGCAGGCGATAGCCGGCAGCACGGGCTGGAGGGGGTTACCCACATGCTTGGTGCACATCGAGTGGCCCAGAGCAGCGTTTTGGGTGTTGGAGCAGCTGCAGGGCCCGTTCCCAAGCGGTGTCTGAGCAGAGGCTGCCGAATGCTGACAGGGGCCCTTTGGCTCCCATGGGACAGGGGTGCTGGATTCTCTCGCGGGCCAGTCTGTGCTTTGTGCGACCATCAGGAGGGGCTTTCGCCCCCAAAGCGAAGTCCCCACAGTCTCTGGTGCGAGTCAGTGTTTGCTGGTCATCAGCTTTATGATGATGCCGAGTGCGAGTACCGCGATGGCTGCGGCCACCGCCAACCCGCGCCGGATTATCAGCTCCTTGGTGGTCATGGCGGTGGCCGGAGGGGACGCGGCAGGCTGCGGCTCCAGCTGGTATGTCGGTCCCTCCATCCTGGTGATGCCCGTGAGCACGACACCATTCTGCGCATCCACTCCCGCTGCAAGGAGAAGGGGGCAGCGTCACCAAGGGCTTTTGGGGGGATTGAGGGGTTTATTGGGAGGGTTTTGTCTGAGGTCTGAAAGAATGTTACGAGCAGCCCAGAGCCTGGAGATCTCCAGCCCCTGATGGAGCTTCGGTGGGACCTGGTGTCTGCAAGGTGAGAAGTGCCCAGGGTGCCCCATCCCTCCAGTTCATACCCCCGCCAGCCTCTGTCACCCTCCCAAGCCTGCCCTTGTAATTACTGTTTTTCCAGTAACTGGGGGCATCACCAGCGCTATGCTGCACCCCCATTCTGTGGGCTTGTTCCTGGCTTACGTAAATCCTTGGGGACCCTCGCTGGACCCAAACCCACCACCGCACGCAGTGCCCAGCTCCTGGCCATACCTACGCAGCCCCGCACTGCTGTGGCAGGGGGGTACGTGTGGGGCGGTGGGGCTTGCCCTACATCAGAGGGAAACGCCTTGCAAGAGGGTTCAGGGCCCGGGTTCGGCTCCTCCGGTAGCGGCTGGGTCACTCCTGCGCGGCGCTGAGCCTGGGGGAGGGAAGGTGCTGGGTTTAGCTGGTGGCGCGTGGTGAGGGAAATCCCCATCGAGCAAAGGCAACGTGTTGCCTCTCACGGGGTTTGTCTGGCTGGAGATGGCACTGTGCAGCTGCAAGTTGCCTGAAATGAGAAATGCTGCTGGTGGAAAGGCCAGCTGGTGGGGCACGAGGTGATGCTCAGGGCTGCAGGGTTCAGGCAGCCTCCATCACCCCGACTGCTTTGTGCTTCGTGTCCCCGACCAAGGGTGGCACAAGGTGCAGAGGGAAACCTCGAGGCTGTTGAATGCATGTGTGGGAGGGAGCTGAATACAGGGATGTGATCATGGGAGCACTGGGTTTTGCTGGGAGCACTGGAGGACAGCCCTGGCCCATGGGGTTGAGCCCGTGATGCTATCCCACCCTGCTCCAATCCCACCCAAGCTGCTGGGGACCTTCCTGCTGGCAGGGCACGATGCTGTGGGCGAGTGGGTTACCTCCTCGGCCGCCTTCCTCCAGTCCACGCGGGAGATGTAGATGATGAAGCAGGTGCAGAGGATGGAGACGCAGACGAGCATGCTGAGCCACAGGCCTGCGGAGGGCACGTCGGCATCAGCCGGGCGCTGCAGCTGAAGCAAACCCGGCTGAGACAGCATCTCAGGACAGCGAATCGAGAGGGGACGTCACCGAGGTCAGCAGGGACACAGGGATGGGGTGGCCACGGGCGCCTGCTGTGGAGCTGCCCAGCAGACCTGGCAGAGGTTGCTTTTTCCCAGTACCATTAACGGCTCTCAGTAGTTGCAGGAGCCATTCCAGTCCACCCAGTGTGCCCAGTCCCCAGCCAGATAGAAGGGCAGAGCCGGGGGAGAGGGTCGTGGTGAGCTGTTGGTGGGGCTGGGGGAAGCTGTGTCTACCCGCAGCGGGTTTTGGGGCAGGCAGAGCTGCGCATCGGAGGGGTTGGTACCTATGACGCTGATCCTGGCCACGAAGAGCAGCACGGCTGCCAGGGGCAGGCCCACGCCGTAGTAGCTCACGGCGTTGAGGATGGCACCGAATTTCTGCTTGCCTATGCCTCTGAGCACCCCGCTGCAGGTGCCCTGCGGGGAAGAGGGAGAGGGGCTGGGGCCAGGGCTGCGAGCGATGCCTTGGCTGAATTTGGGGCTCTGTCACTGCGACGATGAACCAGCCTGGTGATGAACCAGCTCCTCACTCCCCACCTCCTCCTGGTAATTTCTGTGTCCCCACCCGGTCCTGGGGGTCGGCATCTCTTTATGCACTTGGTGTTTTGTAAGGGGTGACCCCAGGAGCTCCGCGGGATCTCGGTGCGTGTGCCAGTGCCCACCCGCAGCCCAAGGGACCCTCAACCGACCTGTGATGCCGCTGCTCAGCACCAAGGTCCCCTACCGAAAGCAGCAGCATCCCCAGGGACTTACACACGTGGCTTCAAACAAGTGGAAGACGACGTAGACGGGCATGACCCAGGCCACCAAGTCAACAATCTCCCTGGGGACAGAGAGGAGCCAATGATCCTTTTTGGGAACTGACCTTGGCGCGCCGAGGCCGGGAGCCAGGGACACTCACTTTTCACTGGTGAAGATGTACCCCAGCACGTCCTTCGCAGCGGCCAAAATGGCCCCCACGGCTACGCAAAGCATCCCTGAAAAACAGCGGAGCACTGAGCCTGGCCCAGCCGCGCCGTGAAGCCTGGGAGAAGAGGGGACACAGGAGTGCAGAGGGGACTGCAAACGCTCCCTGCTCCCCGTGTGCCTGCGGGGAGCCCCGGCAAAGGCTTCCCGGCGCGCGGGGCCTGACCTGTGCAGAGCAGGCTGGTGGAGGAGGCTCTCTTGGCCGTCTCGATGTCGCCGGCGCCCAGCGCGTTCCCCACCTGCACGCTGGCGGCCGTGCTGAGCCCCAGGGGAATCTGCAACCACAGGGCTGAGGCTCGCCCGTGCGTCCGGGTAACGGGGCCACGGCAGCCACAGCAGAATAACCGCCCCATAGAGAGGGGGGTGGAGTTGAGGGTTTAATTTAAAACATCTCTGTAGAAGATGTAGGCAGGAGCAGGGAGAGGCTTAAGCACAGAGGGGGAAGACCAAGGTTTGCAGGAACTGGTTTTTGCTGGGTGTCTGCACTGGGCTGTCCCTAGGGAGCCCTGGTCGGAAACAACCCCCAGCCCTTACCATGAAAGCGACGACAGACACCTCGTAGATGATGGACTGGGCGGAGAGCTCCACGACACTCAGCAGGCCTGGGGGAGAGGAGAGGGTCAGCGCTGGGTTCGGACGCCCGGCGAAGAGCCGTCCTCGGCCCCTGTGGCTGCTGCAGGCGCTGCCGTGGGTCACGCTCGGTCCCCCTCTTCGCAGCTCCCCCTCTCTGTTCACCTATCAGGAAGCTCCCGATTTCGTAGGTCCACCACTCGATGCACATCATGAGCATGCTGGGGATGGCCAGGGAGGTGAAGCTGCCCCACTCCAGGAGGCACTCGCTGGACCAGCCTGCGGAGAGGAGAAATGTCACCTGATGGAGGAGCAGACTGGCCACGTGTGGCATCCTTGAGAGCACCCGAGGCAGCTGGAGGTGCCATTCCCGATTGCAAAGCCAGCAGAGCAACGCTTCTCAGCTCCATGGGACCTCCAGCAGCAGAACGTGTGCCCGTAAGCTCTGCTGATGTTGTTCCATGGCCCACAGAGCGGCGCAACCCTCAGCTCATCCCTCCCAGAGCAGAGCGCCTAAGGGCAACCTCCTGCTCACGTCTGTGCTCATCCAGCTTGGGGGCTGAGCCCTACGAAGCCTCAGCGTTTCTGCAGAATTAATGTTTATCGCCCGGCACGCTGCTCTGCCAACACTTGCATGTGACATGCTGCCACTGAAGCAGCACCGCGCTCCTGGGGTGTTCCGGACAGAGGTTAATATTTCACCGTCAGGACTCCAAGAATTCACTTGATAAAGTGGCGGAAGATGCACAAACGCTTGTGTAAAGTGGGACCCAGAGGGAGCTGGGGAGATGACCTTACCTCCCCAGGTCTTCACGTGGAGTTTCCTGCCTACAATGTACAGGAACAAGAAAATGGCTTGGGAATACTGAGCAACGGTGTTGGCCCAGCCAGAGCCCCTGCAACGGAAATGAGAAAGGTCGTTGGCATCTTGCCCATGCCTCCCCGGCCTTGGGGTGCCAGAGCGTAACGTCCCGCTGTGCCCCCGCTCGGCCGCGCCTGGTGGTGCTGACGTCCCTGAAAAATCCCTCGCCGTGGCCAGGTGTTGCATTTTCCCCCTCGGTGGGACGCAGGCACTACTCACACGATGCCCAGGTGGAACACAAAGAGGAAGACACAGTTTGCGACCACATTGACGACGTTGCCAACGGTCCCACTCAGCACCAGCGGCCACGTGATCATCTGCAAAGAGGAGGAGATGGGGGGCTGAGGCATCTTCGCAAAAGCTTTGGGAGAGAGGTGAAGGTCCCTGCCAGCCCCATGCTCAGCATCTTTCCTGGCCAAAAAATAAACTTCTGATGATGTCATCTGCTTGGAAAAATGTGTGTGTTGGAAGTAAACCCCTGATGTGGGAAGTAGGAAGGGAGGTCCATCAAGCAGACGGACGCAGCTAGCCATGGGATGGGGTGATCTCCAGGGTCAGAGCTGCTCCAGGGCAGCAGGGAGGTGATGAGGGCAAACGCTGCCTCACCCCCGGGAACGGTGAGCATGAAAAACCCCGGCTGCGGGGCTGAGGGGAGCCCCAACTGGCGGCTGACCCTCCACGGGTGCGAGGGCTATGGGAACCCACCTGGTTCTGCAGGTATCTTGCCTCCAGGTTATACAGAAAAACCGCCTGAAAAGGAAATTGGTGGGTGAGGTGAGGCCAGAGCTGAGCAGTGGCTGCAGAGGAGAATGGGAGCAGGATGGCCGATCCCAGCGTGTGGCCAGCACCCAAGGTGTCCACAGGAACTCACCGGGAGAGCAGGGACAAACGCCATCACGTAGCGCTGGGTTAACCTGGGGGAACACGAGAGGTACGGTCAGCGAGGGGCCGTGGCCGCTGTCCCCCAGCCCAGCTGTGCTGGAGATGGGGAGGCAGTGGCTTCTGGGCCACGGGATCACCCAACCTGGAGACCTCGGGGTCCTGCTGCATGAGGAGCAGCAGCTGCTCAATGTTGATGAGGACGGCGCAGCAGGGGAAGCAGCAGAGGAGGAGGATGAGGGTGGCACGCTGCAGGATCACCCCCACGCGCAGCAGGTTCTTGCTGCCGTAGGTCTGCAAGACAAGAGGGTGGGGAGCTCTGCCGTGCTGGGAGCACCCTCGGGGGACGGGGACCCCGTGGAGCATGCGGCAGCCCTGACCACCCTGGAGACCACCCAGGAAGGATTTGGTGTTTCAAGGGAGCTCCCTGTTACAGGATTGCCGCTTGGGAACAAGCCTCCCCAGCTCGCCGGGGCTCTGCGCAGAGTCTGGGCAGCACCAGCCGATGCTGGAAAACCCCGTGTCTCCAGGACAAGTGCCAGCATCTCTGACCTACCTGAGATATCAAGGTGTCACATGCTGAAGACAAACCGTATCCTACGGAGATGGCAGTAACATTTATAACCTGGAAACAGGAGTTAAAAAAACCAAAGAGAGAACGTAAGCATTTAAGACTTTTGGGCAGGGAGAGGGGCTAGAAGGAGAAGCGAGAGTCTGAAGCCTCCTCTGTCCTTATCTGCCTCCTTCCCATATCCCGTCCCAGCATCAGCAGGTGGGAGCTGGTGCCCCGTGCCGGGGCAGCCCCGGGAATGCTTACAGCGATGGCCAGCGTGACAGAGGCCAGCTCAACCTTGCCCAGGTGGCCGCAGAATATGGAGCTGACGAGGTGTATGAGGAAGATCAACAGCTGGATCAGGATCTAAGTGTGGGGAAGAAGAGAGGCGAAGGTCAGAGACAAGGGTGCTGAGGGGAGACCTCCGGGCCAGAGCACAGCTGTATGCCTTCAGCTGCATCCATGTAACCAGTCAAGCAACCCAATCTCCCAGCTCGTCAGGTGAAGCTGATCTGAGGTTTTGAGCCCCTTGCCAGGTATTTAGCAGCACTCCAGGTCTGTCTTCTCCCAGAGCTGTTGAAGATCTCACATCGGCTGGGCTCCACTGGCCGAAGGACCCGCTCCCCAAGGTGCCCGCGCATCAGGCTGTGGTTGCAGCCGCCCCAACACACCAGCACTCTCCTCCCAAGGTCCTTACCAGTGGCCCTGCCAGCACCAGCAGCTTCTTCACGTTCTCCCAGAAGTTGTCCGGGACCAGACGTCGAAGCCAGCGGCGTTTCTTCCCACAGCTGCCAGGTGCGAGATCGTGCTGGCCAGCGGCCATCGCCTCGCTGAAGCCATTCTCCTCGGGGAAGCTCGCCTGCTTCATGCCGCCGCTCTGCCAGGGGAGTGAAACAACCCTCTTCCTCCACGCTCTGTTAAAACCACCCCAGCCAGGGTGAGCAATGTGTAACCACGGTAGGGTGAACTTCAGCCGGGGCCGGGCGAGCTGACCGCGTGCTCCTTGCTGCCAGCAGCCGGGGTGGCGATGGGAAGCGCAGGCAGCGGGGCAGAGCAGCGCGGAGGAGCCCGGACGTGCGGTGTAAGGGACTGTCTTCCAAATCGCTCCCGTGAGCCCTCATACCTCTCTCCTGCTTTGCCACGGTTCTGCCGGCCGGTGGGCTGGAGGGTCGTCCTCCTCTTCCAGCAGCGATGGAGAATTCATGGATCTGCGCGCGGACTCCGGTGAGCTGCTGCCGGCAGTGGCGAGGCCGCTGCCCATCTCGGCCCCTCTCATCACAACACGGCGGTGGCCAAGACAAGCCAGCCCCATTGGCTCTAGCTGTTGGCCTCGCGCAGCACGGCAGCGTCAGGTTTCACCATCACTGCTGTGCAAAGCCAAATATAGCATCTCACCTCGGCCCGGAGCAGGGGAGGCAGAGGGGAGCTGCGCCGCCGTGCACCCTCTCCTGCACCGAGCGGGAGGTGGGCTCTGGTGGGATGGGGTGGCCCACAGGGCAGCCTCTCCCCAGGCTCCGGTCCCAAAACTACCGGGACCTCAGAGGAGGGCAGTCTGCCACATCTGGGTGCTGAGGTTGGGTTGATGGCTGTTTTAAGCTCCTTTGTGTCACATCTTTTCATTCCCAGCCCACAGACAGCCAGCGCCAGGAGAGCTGTGGGGTGGCAGGGAGGTGCCGTGCGCCAGCCGTAGGTGGGATTCACCTCCGAGGGCCGAGCGCGCGCCACGCCGCAGAGGCCTCACTGCTGTCACACAGCCGCAGGTAAGAGAGGGGCTGGGTGCCGAGGGAGGGGTGGGCAGGCGGTGCTGGGCGCTTGCATGAAGACACAGAGGGGTTCCTCAATGGCTCTGCAGGGTTGTGCCCCACACCAGCCTCTCCCACGTGGGAGCAACTGAGCCCACCACACTGCACAAACCAGGCGCACGTCTCCCCCCTAACAGCTCAGCCCTGCCAACGACCGCGGTCATGCTCACACCCCATTAACAGCCCAACATTTACTCAGAAAACTTTATTGTATCAAAATCCCACCTTACAAAAGTGCAAAGAAAAGTTGCTTTAGGCCCCGTGCCTGACCCGCAGTAGGGAGAGCAGCCAGTGCCCAACGCCCCGGCAACAGTCAGAGGAATCAGCCGTCTTCACCGAAACCAGCCTGGCCCTGCTCTGCCACACCGAGATGCTGGCACAGACTGGAGTGTGAGGAAACGCGCTGCGGGCAGCAAGAGCCTCTGCCACTAGCAAACAACACGGACAAATGACCCCAGGGAGAGGGAAGTAGGACAGCAGCACAAGGTCCCTGTCTCCTTCCAGGCCAGCCCAGGATAGGCTCCTGCCCATCACAAGTGACATCCCAGTGCAGTGGAGGAGAGGAACCAGATCTCAAGCATTTTCTTCCCAGATGCCACATCCTCACCCCCTTTAAGAACTCTGCATGCAGGATAAAACTTCGTGACCCTTTACAAAGAACCGAGGGGGAATTTCTTCCCCCACACCATCCCCCTGGGACATTACTATGTGCTCCGTTGCTCTGTGCGCTGCTCCCCAGTGTCACCAGTTCTAGCCATTGCCCGTCAGGAGCCGGACCAGTATGCCCACCAGCAGGACAGCGACGGCAGAGGCAGCTGCCAGCACGCGGCGGATGATCAGGGCCCTCCACACCACAGCAGGAGGAACAGGGACGAGAGCAGGCTTCTCCTCTGGGATCAGCTGGTGATCAGGTTGCCTCTCGCCTCCCACAATGCTCTCAGGCAGGACCACAGTGTCCACGGTGTCCGTGTCAACGCAGATGTAATCTGTGAAACAGAGGTGAGTGCCGCAGGGAAGCCAAGCTGCAAACTCAGGGGATCCCAGTCTGATGCTGCGCAAGGGCTGGTGACAGCCCTGAGGGTCCTTTCCCAAGGACACTGGGACATGCCACACCAGCGCAGCAGATGTTGCCAGGTAAGGCAGACACTAGCCAGCAGTCCAGGCTTTTCCCTGGAGCAGCTGGGTTGTGACTGGGATAATGGGGTATCTCGTGTATAAGAGAAGTGCCACTGGCCTGGGACCAGCACCAGACACTGCTCTTTCCAGCCATCTGGGCCTGCAGGACAGGCACAGCTGCCATGACCATGAAGGAAAGGAAGGGTTGGGTGGAGAATTTGGGCTCCCTCACTGTTGTCCAGCCCAGTTACATACCCACAGCAGATGTTTTGTTAGTGGCCGTGCCATTGGAGTTCACATCTTCCTGTTGTTTTTTCAGTCCAGCTCGGACTTGAGCCTAAAAACACGTGGAAGAGTTTCTCTTTTCAGGGCAAGGATGTGCTGCCCAGCCAAGCAAACCTCAGCCTCCTCCCTCCACTCTCCCAAAGCAAGCGTGCTTAGCACCAACCTGCTCCTCCACCACAGGAGAAGGGACAGATCTCATTTCATTTTTGCCTCCTCCCAGAGGGCTGCGGCATCTTACTGGGACAGGAACTCTCCTAACACCTTTTAAGAGTTACTAGGGAAGAGCGCAAGCCTCACCTCTTCTGCAGCTTTCTTCCAATCCATGCGCATAACAAAAGCGGTGAAGGAAAGGGCTTGCAAAGAGATGCAAAGGATCATCCCCACCCACAGACCTGCAGGGATGGAGAGGTACTTCAGGGAGGGCCTGAGGAAAGCCTGTGTTTGCCAGCCACTCCCAAAACGCCCAGGGACTTCAGTGGGGTCAGATTGTCACCCCATGTCTACCCCAGTCTTGTGGGAGAGCTGCAAGAGGGGCAGCGAGAGGAAACAGCTCCTGGGAGGGTCCTATGTTGGGAGCAAGCCTGGATTTACTGGGACACCCCAGCTCCTATCTGCTGGAGGCTACTCAGAGCCTGCTCCAGCGTGCAACCCAGCCCCACCGATACGAAGGAAGAGCTGAGCACAAGTTCCAGGGCTGAGCCTTTACTCAAGGCACAGGGTTCGGCCCTGCGGAAGCAGCGCTGGTAGCTCGTCCAAAGCCAGGCTCTCAATGCCAAACGGGGGACACACGTACCCAAAACCCCCATCTTGGCCGCAAACATCAGTGAGATGCCGATGGGCAGGCCGATGGCGTAATAGCCGATGGCGTTGGCGATGGCACCCATCTTCTGCTTCCCCGTGCCCCGCAGCACACCGCCGCAGGTCGCCTAAGGAAAGCGGGCAGAGGGATCAGCGCATGGACAGCGGGTGCTACGGAAGGTACCAGCACAGGAGCTCTGGGGTACGGCATGGCCTTGCCAACGAGGAACAGAGCCGAGCGGGACCAAAGCCACGTCACACAGCACGTGGTGCAGGGCTCCTTTCGTTCCAGCTGCCGACCCAGGCACAGCACGTGGAGCTGTCTGCAGACAGAGGCGTGCCAGCGGACCCCATCGTGCTTTCCACTGCCTCGCTCCCTCTCCCAGGGACGTGACAGGAGGAAACAGGCCAAAATGACTTTCTAACAAGTTGCATGAACGCTGCTGCTCTGCTGTGAGTACCTGGTATCTCTGAAGATCCAGCTGCTCGCTTGCGCTGCTCTGACAAGCTAGTAAAAAGCTAAAGCCTTGCTGGGAGGAAAAGATGGGGGGGAGAACTGGGCTGTTCTGGGCAACTACAAGCACAGGGGACACTGAGGTGCTACAGGTAATGCAGGCAGCAGCTTTGAGAGTTTACCAGTTTGCTTCTCCGTATCGTTTTAACAGATCTAGAGCGAGCTAGAGGCAGCTTTGTGCTCTCCACTGCACCCCAACCTCGCTTTGCGTACTGGAATACTCACTGCTGCTGCATCAAACAAGTGGAACGGAGCAAAGATGATCACCACTTTGGACACCAAGAGAACGATCTCCCTGTTGGGAAGATGTACGTACTGGTCAGGGAAAGCAGCACGGCCAGGTCCCAAGGGACTTTGGTCACATCTCCCTCCGCCAGCTGCAAAGCCTGACCCCAGCCCATGAGACTTGAGGGGGTGCAGGCAGCTTGGGTACCACCACGGTAGCGTCCCAGTGTCAGCAGTATCCGTGCTGCCCAGTGACACTGGGCAGTGGGGAGGAACCTTTGGGGAAGATGTTTGCCACATGGAGGTTTATGAACTCTGTCAGGAGCTTCCGAGCAGCTCCTGGGACATAAATCACACCCTCTAAGAGGGTAATAAGGCTCAAAAGAAAGCTGTTAACCCACTTGTCATTGGTGAAGATATATCCCACCACGTCCTTTAGGGTTCCCAGTAGTGTTGCAACCACCACAGCAAAAACTCCTAAAAGAAAAAGAAATAGTCAAATTGCTCTCAAGGGCAGCAAGCCCTGCTCCTTTATTCCTCTGCAGGACCTGGGACCAACCTGAGCACAGCAGTGCGGTGATGCAGGAGGTCTTGGCTTGCACCACATCCCCTGACCCCAGGGCATTGCCCACTCTGACACTCACGGCCACGCTGAAGCCCAGAGGCACCTGAGTAGCAGGAGACAAGGAGGAGGTGAGTGGCAATAGAGCCTGCAGCAGTTCTCTGCCTCTCCTGCAGGGAATTTGGGGCAAATCGGCATTGCTACAGTAAAGAGATTTTCCATCTGCAGCCCACCCCTGGGTGCGCAGCTGCACAGAAGGCCTGAGAGTCACTCCTGCTTCTCTCCCCAGCCTTGATCTACAGGGCCTTGATCTACAGGGCTGCTGGCGTTCCTGCCAGGCTGATCTTGGTTTAATACACCCAGCCCTTACCATGTACGCCGCAGAGGAGAGCTCGTAGATGACCGACTGCGCACCCAGCTCCACCACACTGAGCAGCCCTGGAAAAGAGTCATCAATTCCTTCACTAGGTCAGAATTAAATTCCTCCTTTGGTGACAAGGAGACAGTGACTACAGAGCTCCCATCTACCAGATGCAGCATCCTGCAAAACCAACCCTGCAGGCGAGGAGGCTGCACCACAGCAGACATGGCTGGAAGATGACCTGTAGAGCCAGACGGAGAAAACAGGATTTGGACTCACCTGCCAAGAAACTCCCAATCTCAAAGGTCCACCATTCAATACACATCATGAGCATGCTGGGTACCGCCAGCCGGATAAAGGAGCCCCAGTCCAGGAGGCAGTCCCTGGTCCAACCTGCAATGAGAAGGTGAAGCAGAATGGATGAGAGAGTTGGGGCTGTTCAGCCTGGAGAAGAGGAGGCTTCGGGGAGACCTGATAGCGGTCATCCAGTACCTCAAGGGGGCCTACAGGAAGGATGGGGACAGGCTGTTCAGTAGGGCCTGTTGTGATAGGACAAGGGGTAGTGGTTTTAAATTAGAGGGAGGTAGATTTAGATTGGATATTAGGAAAAAATTTTTCACAATGCGAGTTGTGGAACACTGGAACAGGTTGCCCAGAGAGGCAGTGGATGCCCCATCCCTGGAAACATTCAAGGCCAGGTTGGATGAGGCTCTGAGCAACCTGATCTAGTCAGGGATGTCCCTGTTCCTTGCAAGGGGGTTGGACTAGATGACCTTTGAAGGTCCCTTCCAACTCTAACCACTCTATGATTCTATGAATGCATGTTCTCTTTTTCCTCCCCCAAAGAGGAGCCATATGCTCTTCTGGACACTGAGGACAACCACAAGTCACAGCTTCCAAGACATCAACCTAGTCTTGCTGTACCATGGTGCATTGCTGAAACAGGGTGAACAACAAGAATGTGCTTGGGGCTACAGTAAGGACCTTGAGATCGTGGCTACAGCATCTCCCCACTGCGAGGGGATGATAATCTCTTTGCCAGACCTGCACCGTGGGTGCTGGCGACAGTGCCAAATCCCCAGGGCTAGACACCGGTATTTTGAAGGATTAAGCTACAAACAGTACCTCCCCAGGTCTCCACATGGATCTTCTTCCACCACACGTAAAGGAAGAGGAGAATGGCCTGAGTGTACTGAGAAACAGTGTTAGCCCAGGCAGAGCCCCTGGGGAGAGAGAGAGGCAGATTTCAAACATCCTCCTCCTCCACCACCTCCTCAGCTACAGCAGGAGAGACCTGATGACACCCATAGAAGCCTCGCTGCAGATATGGGGCAGATCCCTCCAGCCTTATTTTTCCAGCTTGGTTGGCTGGGGGCAGAGGGTGGTAGAACTGAGCACCCAGGACACCACCAAAGCCCCGAGCAAACCCCGGCACCCAGGGAGAGGCTGTCATCACCTCTGCTCACACTTACACCATGCCCAGCTTCAGCGCGTATAGGAAGAAGGCATTCATGGCCACATTGAGGATGTTGGCTGCAATCCCCGTCAACACCTGAGGCAAAATGATCGCCTGGAAGCCAAGGAAAGACTTTGGAGTTTGTTTCCCCAGCACTGCCCAAGCCCCCATCCAGCGAATACGCGGGAGACCTTCATCAGTGCCCAAGGAGAAAGCCAAGAAGGCAGCTCCTGTTTCAGATAAAGCCAGACTGTGTCAGACCTGCAGAAGGGAGCGTGCAAGAGCTGCTGCAATCAACTCAAAGCAGAGTTGGGAGGTAACAATGGGGAAATGGAGTAAGCTAACAGGGGTGCCTGTGATTTCCCCTGCCCTGCAGGTCTGGCTGAGGGCTGTGCATCACACATTCCTCAGCCCAGCTCTCCCCAGGACACTAGGAACTTAGTTCCCCAACTTTGTCCATGTTCCTAGGAATACTTTCCACCTATGGCCCAGAACCTGGTTAGTTATACAGTACCTGACTGAGTAAATATCTTGTCTGCAGCTGGTAGAGGAAGGCCGCCTGCAAAAGTCAGGATTCATTTTGTCAGCACCGCCGCACTACGGTTCAACAGCCAGCTACCGTTCAGCGCTCGCAGACAGGTCCTTCCCTCAGCTCCTCCTGCCACCTCCCGAGGGTGACCCGGCCAGGCACGCTGCTTGACACCCTGCTTCTGTGGCCTGGCTGAAGCGTGGCATCTGCCAGCGCTGGCTGCACCCCAAGCCAAGAGAAACAAAAGGCACCTTCCATTCCCACTGGGAAGAGAGACCAGTCTCCAAACAGGAAATCTCCCATGCTTCCCCATCAGCACAAGACAACCTAGAAACCTTGGAAGAAAGCATTAACCTACAGATGCTCATTCCCCAGGAGAACTGCTCCCTGCCTTAGAGGAATCTCTCCAGGGAGACAGCGTAACCAGCCAAGAGCCCAGCAGCTCTGTGCGCGTGCGAACAGCGAGCTGCAGCCTTTATCTCCAAGCCGAGAGTGGAACCAGGGGCTCCAGGGTTCAACGTCCGTCCCCAGTTACTCGTTGTGCAGAGACGTGGCCTGCAGTAAAAGCCTTTGCACAAGCAAGATGAAGAGTGCGTTTGCTGGTCCAGCAGCTGCTGGCCAGCACGCATCTGTAAAGGCTTAAGATCAGGGGGGCACATTTTAAAACCCAAAATGATGCTGCCCTGTGACTAACAGAGCAAAGACCCTCCCTCCTTTCCCCAAATGTTACTGAGGGATACAGAGCTTCTAACAGCTTTAGCAGCAACTTACAGGAAGCGCTGGAATGAAGATCATCACGTAGACCTGAGTTAACCTGGAAAGAGAGTTGTTTCCCCAGTTAATGATATAGCAGAGCAGCAGCCAAGCCAAGCGGTGTTGCGTTCGAGCTCCACGGAGCCTTGATTTCAACACTACGAGGCAACCCATCCGCAGCCAAATGCCTGCTCAAGAAGGGCTTGATCTCACCCCTGACCTGGAGACCTCGGGGTCCTGTTGGATGAGCAGGAGGATCCGCTCGGTGTTGACGAAGAGTGCCCAGCAAGGGAAGCAGCACAGCAGCAGGATGAGGATCCCCCGCTGCAGGATGGTGCCCACCTGCTTCAGGTTCTTGCTGCCATACGTCTGAGTCAGGAGAGAGAACCAAGGTGAGCGTTACAGGGAACCAAAGGGTCTGGGCAAATGCTCAGGACCCAGGGCAGCAACGGGCTGATTAAATGCATTTCCCACGCCCTAGTGCCAGGCTGGTTGGGTTTAACTGGCTCTCAAGTGGATTGCGCATCCTTTTGCCACCCAGGCACAACCCAGAGCTCCTTGGGGGAGCTGCAGGGAGGGAGCAGGCTCTAGCCAGTGCATCTGTAGCCCCATGTTGGCCAGAAGCTGCCGTCTTCCCACCCTTTGTGCCCAGATCACACCACACAGGAGGGTGAGACACCACTGATTGAACCCTGCCAGGTACAAGAAAGGAGGAGCTGCTACTGACCTGGGACATAAGCGTGTCACATGCTGAGGCTAAACCAGAACCGATGGAGATGCCCGTCACGTTGATAACCTGAAGGAGAGACAAAGGACTTGGGTTGCAAGGGAGGGTGACAAGGGATCTGGCCTAAAGCAACTGGGTCCCTCCCAGCTGGGTGGGGAGACATTTCTGCCACGAGTTTTTGGGAAGTTTCCAGTCCTTCTCTATTTCTCAGAATAACACATTCTTGCTAGCTAAATAGCCTCTTCTCTCTGCTGTGGAAAAGAATCCTTTAGCAAGGGGTGAATATCTAAAGGACCACAAACGCCGCCGCTCCTAGCCACATGCACACGCGTAGGGCTGGCGGTCCAGGGAGCTGGTCACAGGCTCCAGCTGCCTGCCCCCGTGCTGGCCGTGCACTGGCACGCTCACAGACGGCTCGGTTGCCACCTCCTGCCTGTGCTCAAGGCAAAAGAGAGAACAATGTGGTGGATGCAACGTTTGTGTTGCATCAGGCTTTTTTTTTTTCCCCCTTCTTTTTTTTGGTGACAGATAGTTTTTATGTTCTAAGTCAGAGAGGAATCAGAGTAATACGTACGGACACAGCCAGCGTCACAGCATCCAGCTCAGCCTTCCCCAGGTGACCGCAGAAGATGGAGCTGACCACGCTGATCAGGAACCCCAGCAACTGGGCAACAAACTAGGATAAGAGGAGGAGAAGAAGGTGAGATAAGGACCGATTAGGAGTTCAGGAACACCACCCTTCCCCCAGGAGTCGGACTATGAACCCTCTGGTTTCCTGGTGTCACTGCAGCACCTCGCCTTGAGGCCAGAGCTTTGCTGTCCTGGGAAGCCAATGCTGCTGGGGCAGCGGAGCCAGCTCTAGAACTTCTGCAGGCTCTTGGTGGCTTTGTCTTTCAAAGCAGAGCTCTACCTACCCTGTGGTATTTTGATGTTATGCAGCTAGTCTGGCAGATGACATTGTTTACGTGTGGTTTAACTAGAAATCCTCTTTTCCAGGATGAAAGATGTATAGAGAGGAAAGAAAAAAAAAAAAAAAAAAAAA
>WHYT01013326.1:46182-62906 GCA_009806455.1 Tetrax tetrax
GGTGTCGGCTGCCGTCCCGCGGGGCGATGCAGCTTCGCCCGGTTCCTCCGGTGCCGTCGGTTTCCCCTTCAGGCACCGTCCCCCTCCGCGAGTGGAGAAGCCCAGCCTGGGGGTCGCGGTTTCAGGGCACCCGCTGGCCTCGACGGGTCCCTCGGAGGAGCGGGGCGAGCAGGCGAGGTGTGCGGGAAGCTGCTCGCTCCGCTAAGCTGAAACCCGGGACCCCAAAACGTGAGACCCTGGCTCGGCTCGGGTGGGTGCTGCTCAGCCTGAGGGAAGTGGGCCTGGCGTGGGTTGTGGGCAGGGGCCCCGTGGGCTCCTGTGTGGGTTTGGGCACAGAAAAGGGGCCGTGGCCTGTGCCAGCCGTGGTGATTTAGGAGCGAATTGGAGTCTGGCTCATTTGGGAGCTGCTGGCAAAGCTGCCAGGCGAGTTTGTGCGATGGTGTTCGTTAACTTGTCTTCATTTAGCAGCTGGTGTGTTCAGTACTCTACAAGTTACAGCCCCTCATCTGAAAAGTCTTAATTGGAAAGATGGCTATCAGACAAAAAGCGCTCTGTGAGCCCCAGACAGGGAAGGCTGTGAGGGACAGGAAGGCAAAGCCTGAGCTTCCAGATCCCAACGTGCTCCCAACCTTGGTAGTTTTAAAAGAAAAAGAAAAAAAAAAAATCCTCTTTGCAAATCTAATCTCTGGGAGCTATTGAATAAGAATTAAAAAGATGGTGCCCCACAGTGCCATTTCTAAACATCTTTCCGGTGAGTGATTGCGGCTGCCGGTCTGAAAGCAGCGGGCAGGCGCTGGCTCTCAGCGAGGCGCGTTCTCCGCTTCGGCAGGGATTGGGGTAATGCCGGTACCTACGGGGCTGGGGGACGGCTGAGCCCCCTCCGGCATCCCCCGTGTTTGGGTTCTGTGAGGCTGTGTTGGGATGAGAGGGATGACTTCTTCCTGAATGGATCTCTGAACCGTCTTCTGCCAGCACTCGCGCTGTTCGTTTGGCAAAGGAGTCGTTTAAGGAAAAGCTGTCTGTTGTCTGGCTGCGCCGTGTGATGTCCTGTCTGCTGAGAAGAGGCACAGCTATTTTGAAACCCAGATTTGCCTTTTTTTCCTTGTTTGCTGCAGGTTTTTTTCACTAAGCCCCCAGTTCGGCAAAAGCTCTCGCATGCACCTGGATGATGCTGCTGAAGGCCCCCACTTTGCCTCTTTGAAGTCCAGGTGCTTCTAACTGGGAGCTTGCAGGAATGGTCACAGCTCAGGGTCTGAGATCAGTTTTCATTGACGAGGGGAATTGTAACAGAAGCTTCATCCTTCAGAGAAATTACAGTTTAATTCCAGTGTCTTTAAAACCAAACCCTCTTCCTACAGGAACGTGAAAAGATTGTGGTTCCAATTAGTAGCTGGCCATTTCCCTCCAGACATTTCATGTTATTTAGATGGTGGGACTTTTGCTTGCCATATTTGCTTTAAAAATTCCACTGCAATGTAGTTAAATGGTTGGGAAATCGTAGAAGTTGAAGGTGGCATTAATTTTACATGCCAAGCAATACTTCCATCTATTACATTGCAAGAAAACATGAAATAAAAAGATTATGGGGTCTTAAACTCTTATTCCAAGAAGCCCAAAGTTAAATTCAGGATTATTTTTGTGTGGAGTGTAAAGTAATTGAAGCTCGTGCTGTATATTTTCAAAACTAAGCAGATGTGATGTGGCTTTGGAGGAAGCTTAATCTGTGGATAACAGAGAACCTATTTGTAAGTTATAAGGGCAATTATGTCAGGATATCATATTTCTAAACAGGAGATTTATAACCTGTAGTTCAGGCAGTTAGAAGTTTCCTTGTATAATAGGCTGATTTTTAAATAGTCTGGTTAATGACCTGACTCTCCAGAAAAGCACAAACTTTCTATTTTTCAAAAACATGCCAGCAAGAGCTGGAGATGTCTAGCATATGTTCAGTACCTCGCGGGCTTAATTTGTTTAAAAACAAAAGCATTAGAAAAATGTAGGCAGTCCTTTTGAGTTATGGTTCCTTTGCACTAAAGGCTACTCCTAAACCCGACGCGAGACAAGCCCCGGAGAATTATATAGATTTATGGGAAGAAAGAGGTCTTAGACATACAGAGTAGAGATAATAGAGAGAGAGAGATGTGGGAATGTCGGGCTGGGAGCTGAACTCTATCCCGGAGCTCTCAGCCTCAGCCGAGAGGCTGCAGAGCCCCATCCTTGGCAGATGCAGGGTTTGGCTGGGTGAAGCTGTGGCTGACGGGGTCTCGTGTTGGTGACTGCAGGGCTCAGAGACCTCCAGAGGTCCCTTCCAGCCAGCGCTTCCCGTTGTTTGTAGGTTAATTTATCTACTGAGGTTGTGAAAGCTTTGGGGAGAGATGACTTCCTATCCCATGTTGGCTGTAGCATCATTTTTATTGCTCACAATGATTAAATAACATGGCTATTACGGTCCTGGTTTCCTGCTGAAACATTTATCAGCGTGCGCCTTGTCTTTCTCTGGTCTACTCTGCGTTTTTTTACATTTCTCCTTCTTCAAAGCCCTGGGCATTGAATGTTGATGGATCTTAAAAACCAGGCTCCTTTCTGGACTTACAGAAAAATTCCCACAGTCCTGAAAGTCAAATAGCAATGTTACTCTCATGGTTATTGGTGGAAGTGGTATGGGTTGTCAAAGAAAACAGCCACTCTTTGTTGAATGCCTCCGTAACTCAATAATGCCGGGGTGCAGTTACCAAGGGCGTAACAGCCTTGTGCGTCTTGCAGCAACCAGTTGAGTTTGGGTCACTTTAGCATACAGCAATTTCTGTCTCCAAAGCAGTAACAGAAGAAAGCAGTACAAGTCAGCAAACATCTGGACGTAGGGAAAGCCTTTGATTAATGAGGAGGATGGCATTATGCCTCTGTCTGAGCCGCAGCCAGCCCTATTACTGTTTTTTTTTTCAAGAACAAAACTGTAATATGCCAAATAAGATTGGAGGCCTTTAACTCGTGATACACATCCCTCGGTTAAGCTGTTCAGCCCTGGATTTGGGTAGCTATACGCAGCTGTTGATAATTGATTTATCTTCCGATAATGCCTGGCGTTGCTGAGCAGAACATGGGGGAAGAGATGTTGCTCCGTGTCTTTGTTTCATTTGGGGTTTTGGTTTAACATCACCCTGTCGTTATCTGTTTGCACGAACAGCTGCTCAAGTTCTGGAGGGTTGATGTAATAACAGCTTTAATTCCTGATTGCTACTGAGAACCTCAGTAATGTAAACAGCCCCCATCTGTCTACGTGCCCTGATGTCCGCTGGCGCCCGCAATGGGGCAGCACCCTCCCCGCTGTCGGGAGGACCCCAGACTTCTGGTGAGCTCCAGACCGTCTCTGCTGCAGAGTCCATCTACACTCGGAGTGAATTTGGGTGCTCTTGGAGGGCTTACGGCACGCGGGCTTTTGGAGCAGAGTAGGAGCGTGCTGCACTGAGTGGCTGTGGGACATCTTGGTCATTTCTGCTAAAAAAAAAAAATAAAAAAAGTTGGCCATGTTCTCTGTCAAGTAGGTCCTCTCCCATGGGTCCACATAGCAGTGGGAGAAATAGAGGTCATGGTATGGAGGAGAAGAGGCTGCAAGTGGGTCTGCGCTGGGAGAGAAGCAGTTTATCTTATGCTGTTGTTTACTTGCCCTTGCTTTTGTTTTTACTTGTTACTTACTTGGCCCAGTCGTCTTCCTCATTCTTTATAATCTGGACTCTTCCGATTACGCTTACTTGGTGCATCCACGCAGCGCCGCGGTGGGGTAGGGTCTGTGCTTTGCTTTTTGTTTTGTGATTGCTTTCTGCTGCATTCATGCATCTTCTTGAGTGTTGCCCAGATTCTTCTTGGGAAGGCAAACCCGTTTCCACTGGAGATGAAATACTTCTGCTCTGGTTTTAAATAAATGCAAACCATGTTGATTATGTTTCTGTGATTATTCAGTCAAGTATCTGAGAACAGTTTGAGGACATCTCTTTGCTTACGCTGGTGAATACACTTTGTTTGAGACAGAGTGTTTTTCCTTTTTTTTTAAAAGTTGGATTTGTATACCCTGCTCTATGTATTTTCTCCAGCAGATGAAATGTGTCTTTGGCTGAATTGTGTGGCAGAGGCATGTGATCTTCTCTGTGTGTGAAGAAGACATCTGTTCTGGTTTGCCCTAAGGAGGAGGAAAGGAGAAAGCTGGTAGTTTGGGATTGTGTTGCTTTAGTGGCTTGACTGCTATGGTAAGTGATCTGAGCTGGATGTGGACGGAGCACGCCTTCCGTGCTGGGAGTACGGCTTCGGCAGCACTGCAAATAAAACGGTGCTCTGAAGACTGATGGATAAAGTGTGACCATCCTCTTCCTTGTTTGCAGATACCTCTATGGAGTCTTTTATAATAAATACCCATTAATTCTTTTTTGTGTGGGGGTTGTTTTTTTTTTTTAATTGTTTTCTATTCCCCTCTCACCTTCCCAAGAACAGGGCATTTTCTTAGCATAAAAAGATTGTCTACTGTGGGAGCCTCTCCTAGTAAGACACTGGGTACTGGTTTTGTAGGTAGGGTTTGTGCAGGAAATGGTGAGGAGGAGGCAGAAATGTCATTAAACTACGCAATTTATTGGCGGGGGGAACGCTCAAACCTCTGATTACAGTTCAAGATATACCCTGATTTTTCAGGGACTCGTAACTTCTCTCTTTGAAATTGCCATCTGCCGAGATCTGGGAGGCAAGTGGTCAGCACAGATGTGGGATTTGTCTAACAGAAAATTTTGTAAATCACTTGAAGCGGCTTTTGAATTTCGTCATATAAAAATATCTAGGTAATCACTTTCAGCTGTATTCCTGACTTTGTATTTCTGGGGTGGGAATGTATGTGAAATCTTTGGCTCACGGAGATATAGATTTGAAAAACATGGTCTTTTCATGACATAAGGCTGTTGAGTAAGAAGCAAGGCCTTAGCAGCACCAACTGATTCTTTGTTTGCTTTGAAACACACTGGTTCTGAAACATAAGAATGGGAGATATATGAAAGGAGCAGGGAGAAGCCTGTGTGCTGTTTTTCATTGTGGCATCTTAATCCAGATGTTGAAATGAAAACGTTCATCTAAAAATGCATGGTTGACAGTTTCGTTTGTTACTCTCAGGCTGCAGAACTAAGCAAAGCAACTTCACTTTTTAAAGTAATCACAGTTCTTCTCCAAAAATGCATTCTTTTAGGAGCTGAACATGTAACAGCTTTACAAAAGATGGTACAAGATAATGGAGCGTTTTTCTTTGCGATCTTGGAGAAGTACAATAGTGAACTTCAGTTGTGACTGAGGAATAAGCTATTCAGTATTTCCACATTGTGCGGACAGCATCGAAGCCAAAACATTCTCTAATTCTTGTTGTTGTTGACGTCGCTTTTCAGAATTATTTCTAAGTGTGTTTTACGCAGCTTTGCAGTGACGCTGCACACAATTCGCAGTCGTCTCTCATGCCAAGACCCTCATCCTTCAGTGAAATCCCCGTAGGCGTTCACTGCTCTCCGTTAACTGGAAGGCTGGGGGCTGTGGTTAAAATCCAGGTGCTGCAATAGTTGCGAAAACACCACCGACTTCCTTGGGGGTTGGATTGCCCTGTATATCCAAACTGTGCCTGCCTGAGCCCTTTCCCTGGGGGAGAATTAGTATTTTAAACGTCTTGCTGCTGTGTCGTCTGCCGTGTTGTTTGTTGCATCCCTCAGTCGGTAATTGCCCGTGTTTCAGGGCCAGCTCTGGAAGTCCTTGGACATCTTTCCGTGGTCAAATCCTTCCGGCTCCATGGTGGGGAGAAGCAGTGGGAGCTTTTGCTGCTCACGTATGGTTGGGTCTTGGACTGGGCTCTGCGGGTCCTGTCCCAAAAGCTGCTGTCAGGTTTGCATTGCCTTTGGACGGTGGCTTTCTCAAGTGGATTGATAAGGTTTTAGTTTGAAATGCAGGAAGCTGCCTCGTTTAATGCTCGAAATAATCCTTTTGTACCATTGCCTACAGGTACTTTCTATAGATATTTCTTAGTACTGGGAAAGTTTGCGAGAAATTCATAGAGTTCAGTGTTAGCAGGTATGGGTTTTGAGAGAGTCCAGAGGGTTTTGAAGTTGGAGGTTTTTGATCCTTTCTCATGGACATACTTTTAATGGTTCAAAGCGGCGCAGGGAAGGGTTAGCTCATGCCGCTGGGGTAGGGTTTCACTTCTCAATTGCGTCTGGGTAGAGCTCTCTGTTTTGCATTCCTGTTTTTTTTCAGCAACGCTCCCAGCGTGGAAGTTGGGGTATGGTTTTAATCTAAGTGAAGTCAGAAGATATTGCACTTCTTGGGGATCAGACCAGGGGATTCTTGCCCAGCCCCACGCACCCTCCTCCCTGACAAGGCAGCTTCAATGTCGGGATTGCCTGCTCCTTATTCCTAGAGTTTTGACATGAAATGTAGGGATAAAAGCAAACTGAAGGGAATACTGGGAGCTGTAATACTGCAGGGCGAACTCTGAATTCAAGAAAACAAGTTTGAGCAGCGTTTGCCTGAGCATTTGCTTGGTGAGAAGCTCGCTGATGTGTGCGGATTGCTGGCTCCTCCTCCTTCCCCTCCCCGTTTTTTATCAGGGAAACAAGTTCCAAGCAAAATATTCCAAAGTGATATTTAATTACTCTTTAAAATGCAACTATTTGTCTTATCAGCCATGTGAATTTCTGTTTGCTGCTTTGATTTGACAGTTAGTACTCTGTCATTTTTAAAAGGTTACACACTCCAGGAACCTGTGATTTTTTTTTTTTTGCTTTGAAAGGAGAGATGTTGAATTAACTGCAGCTTTGAACTGTTCACAGATAATTTCAGGCCCCCCGCTTTCAGCAAATAACAAGCTGACTCCTGAGCTTTCAGGCTGGGTTGAATACTGAATAATCATGACTTTCTAGCTGCGCGTATTCTCTAAACTGGTTCCATAGCACATCACAGCGTAATGTGCGATAGACTTGAAACGTTTTTTCTGGACAGATCACTTTGTGCTCCTGCCATCTCCAGATAAGAACGATTAGGAAAGGGGGGGACTAACACCAGCATGGGGAGGTGTGCTTGGATTCATTACAACTTGGGCTTTGTGCTCATTAATTCCCTTCCATTCCAGGGGTAGGAGCCCTGGCTGGGTTGGGGGGTGTTCAGCTGGGGGAGAGGGCTTTCCCTCGGCGTTGCCTTGCCGTACCGTACCTCTGCAGGGCAGGTTCCTCTCTGCTAGCTGGGATGGCTGCTTTTCTGTACTGATGCTCTGTAGGCAAAAAAACACAATGAGAGTTAAATCAGTAGGTTGCAAGGTAAAGATGTGGCTGGTGGAGAGACTGGGAGCGAGATGAATTGATACGTAAGCAAATAGGCATACTAAATTTTCTTACAGGAAAGTGAATTATACCAGTATTTCAGATTGCAATGTGAGTGTCTGGTATGATAGCTGATGGCGTTTTCATCATCTAAGTTTTCCAGAGAAAATGTAGTGTCTTATTGACTTGGCTTAGAGTACACACAATTAATGGAAGGGTGGAACTAAAAAGATGCAGGAATGGTTTCTGCATACTCTCACGTCTGTCTTTCAACACCGTGAACAATTGCAACCAACAATTAATATGTAAAGAATTTGCGGTCTTTATTTAGTGTGAGTGACTGACTGCTTCGGTTGGCGTCAGGGCATTAGCTGAGCTTTTGCAATCTGATCAACCCCCCGCTCGGAGCCCAGCAAGCCCCTCTGGCCTCAAAACAAAGCGATGGGAGCCCCCGACAAGGCACGGGGGTGCTGGCTCCCTGCCCGAGCGGCGAGGTGAGTGCTGGGAACGGAGCCTAAATGCTGGGGAGAATCTGCTCCATGAAGGATGCACTTCAAGTGATAAATGCCATCGCAACTGCCGAGACCCGGAATGGTGCAAAGCTGGGAAAGCATTTTCAGCAGGATCACTGGGAAGCAAAGTCGGGGCAGAGCGAACCTGGAAGCTCGAGGCTTGTAGTGAGGAAGGCGGCAGGGCTGCTCGGTGCTGCTGCGGGCAAGGCTCGACAGCCTCTTCAGGCAGACAAAGTGCTGTAGCAGCAGGGTGGTGTGGGAGATTGCTGTGCGTGTTTTGCACCCGTGAAGATCTGCAGCAGTTGAAGGTGTCCAGCCCAGCCAAGGAGAGAAACTCCGGGGTCCTCTGGCAACATTGTCTTTGCTACCATGGCTAAATCCCACCTGACTTCAAAACATTTTAATAGAGAAAATGTGCTAGGTCCCTATCTAAAATTAATTTGCCAAGAGTTTCCAGGTTTTTATTTCATGTCTGTGCTATAAAAAAATAGCTGGTGGCATCCTCAGATACGCATGGGCCTTGGTGTAGCTGGCCCTGGGGGAGGGGATGGCAGCCGGCGCAGGGGGTCAGATCCCACCGGGAGGGATCTCCGCAAGGCTGGACTTTGACAGCTGAGAAGGGAGCATTGTTTTATGTTTCAGTGCAAGGATTTAAGAATCTGGGTGAGAATTAGGTAATGTTTGCAGAAGAGAGTAGAAGGCAACTGAAACGAATTGCAACTGTGTGAATAAGCCGGAGAGAGGAATTCTAGTTCTCTGTCGTTCCCAAGAGATTCCCACTGGAGAGATGAAGTCATAGCCATTACTTCATTAGCGTTAACTCAGGATGCTGACAAATGAGCCCTCTTGATTTGTGCCAGGCTGGTTGAAGAGAATACCGCCCTGGCTCTTGCCTTGTGCCTTGGCGTTCGCTGCCCTTGCTGCGGTGTTGGCAGAAGCACACGCCAACTCCCCAGCGGGGCTGATTCAGCTCCGCGTTTTCTTTTGAACTGCCACCGCTTTGTCCAGCATGCCAGCTCCGAGCTGGCTTTTACAAATCCCGCTGTGCAGAAGGCAGCCGCCGAGAGACGGGCGGGCAGGCGAGTGCGAGCAGCAGCCTTGTGCTCACCAGAACCTTCCCATCAATGCCCCAGCCTGTGGCCAGTGCGGGGAGCGTTAATGGTACCTCGTGGTCCGAGCTCGGCTTCCAGAGCAAACAGATGGGTGTAGGATCTCACCCTCACAGCTTGCAGCGTTGCTGTGGGAGTCCCTTTTGGAAAAAGTGTGAAATTTATTGTAATACTTGCTGAGGATCTTATGGCGGATCTGAGCTGCTAAAGCCTCTAAACCTGAGCCTGCAACTTCATTGACAGGGCCTCTCACTTTGCTCTGCTCCAAGCTTATGGTTTCGCTGCTCCAATATTTTTCCATACAAGGAAGCATTCCTGCCCTGGCCTGGGCTAATCCTGACATGCCACTGCATCTGGATGTTAGCTCACTTCTCGCAGCTGACACTACGCAAAGACAGATGTCTGAACTTACTCTTGTTTACGTAGATTTAATTCAACCAGCAAAAGTCTCACCCTACAGGTAAGCAGGGGGAAAAAAAATTAGTTTTCTGTTTTATTGATCCTGCCCAGGGCTGTTAGGTGAATAACTGATCCCTGGTAGTGCCGTGCTTTGGAAATGCTTGGTGTTTAAATTGCGGATGGGTATAAACCAGGTTTTTGTGTGTCTGGCACAAGCTGAACTTCTCTCCCTGCTGTGGCTTGGTCAGCGGAGGGGACCCCCTGCCCACCTGTCCAGTCTCGTTGGGGTGTGCTCCTGGCCTCTCCCCTCTGCTCCGGTGGCTCTTCAAGGGCTCCGTGCCGTTTGGGGCGTATGTAGCTCGGCGGGGCTGGCACTGCTGCGCTCCTGCAGCTGAGACAAGTGCCGCAGTTGTGCGGGAGAAAGAGATGCTTGTGTTTGTGAGCTGCTGTCTGAGCCGGGGCCCTGTTCTTAATCCCTCCCTTGCCAGGGTGGGTTGTAAGTTTTAGTTAAAATGCCTGTAAGGTGCTCTGCAATCCCCTGCTGAAAGGCAGAGCCTTTGTGTAAAAGTTAGGGACCTTGCCCACGCGTGAGGAAAGAGTTGGAGCTAAACCAGCGAGACCAAAGCGGAGTTGAATCTCAGCAGATGTTGGTTCTCCCCCACTTTGATAGTTCAAGAGGATTATTCTGCCTCTCCCCCCAAAAAAAAGGAGAGAGACAGTGATTTTATTTGAGTTGCCAGGGATCTTGACTCCATCCCCTCCTGCTCACTGCTGGTTTAAAAGGTTGCAGGCTGGGCTGGAGGCGTGCACGGGGAGTTTCAGTCGTGGGCTACACTGGTTCGTTTGCAGTTCAGCATCCTTTTGCCTGGCCCTCGCTGGAGGTTTGGGTGAGTCCTGGGTTGTTCTCTCTTCACTTGGCTGCCGCTGTCATGTGCGGGAATAAGACAGCTTGAACTGAGCCAGGAGGAAGACAGCGAAGGTAAAACGGGTTTCAAATGAACCAAGCTGTGTGATGGCGTGGAACAAGATGACAATTTCCAGGTTTGCCGTCAGAACCGTGAAGCAGATGGAACCACCTTTGCGTGACTGTTTCCAGCCCTGGGAAGTGAGGGAGTCCAAGAGCCCGCAGGTGCCCCCAGCCTTGCCAGCGGACCCCCCCACCCCTCCATTTGTCCCTCCAAACACAGCCCGGGGCCTGGGCAGCGGCAGCACTGTGGGCCCTGCACGCATACTTGGGTCTGACAGGATTTCAGCATCAGACAGCTCACCGGGGTGTTAGAAGTGTTCTTCACCCGCCGCCACGTTTTTCTGACTGCTGTCACTCTGAGTGAATTGAAGAGCACCGGGCTACAAATCCTGCCTTGCCAGTACTGCCGGGGTGTTTAGCTTGCAGGAATGCACTTTTATCAACTGATATCTGGTGTTTTAAGAGGGCAGGGAGCTATGCTTATTTCCTTCTGAGAGGCTGATGACTCTACAAGCTTATTTTTTAGGGTGCTCTCTTTTAAATTCTGGTTTGCGGCTGCAAGGCGGAGGTGGCATCGCTGTTACATTACAGGCTGTTTCTAACGAGCTCTCCCCTGTAATCGCTGTGCTCAGGAGCCTTGGAGATGGCTGCCTGCACTATAGGGAAGTCCTGCTGTCTTCATCCGACGGGCAGGGAAACTGAGGTGAGAGGGATCTGGGGGCTGGGTGAGTGACCGGAACGGGGTTCTGCAGCTGACACCGCCGGGATTTCCCAATCCCAGCACCCCAGTCCCCCAGGAGCAGCCCTGTTTCACCAGCCCCACACGGCGCAAGAACTTGAGCCCTGAACTCTGCTCAGTTTCCCTGCCCGCCACCACGTCAGCCCCAGCCATTGCCCCCCGCTGCCGCCGCTGTTGTGCCGCGCGCTCCCAAAATCAGTCCGTTCCAGGGTTAGAAAAAAGACCCATTTTTGTGTCCTAAGCATGGGATTTCACAGACACAGAAGGGGAAAGATCTTAATATGTGCAGCTTGGTCTGCTAATCTGAAAGCATGGGAAGTTTTTCAGAGGAAGATTTGCTTCCTGGCTTTCTCAATGCAAGTTCGCACAAATAACATTTTATTCATACAATGGGTTGTAGCAGCTGGATGCCTCCCACCGAGATTACTGATATTTAGGCCTTTGATTTTGGCGGAGAAACACAGCAATAAATTAAATGAGTGGGGGAGTTTCAGAGAGTAGTACAGATGGTGGGAAACTGAGGGCAGGGACTGCTTAAGTGCTAACGTATGGCACAGCTTTGACTCCTTTGTTTTGTAAAGGAACGGAAAAAGCAATGGGCTGCTCTACCAGCAATTTTGCCTCCCCCTTGTCTTCAAAGACCTGCAGGCCACCTCTATTGCAATGCTTTCTTGGCGGTTAAGAAAGGGGCACCCTGCGTGTGCTTCTGCCCACTGTCGCAGCGATGCCCTCTGTGCCTTTCTGTCCTCTCGCGAGCCTGATGCTGGCTCGTTGTGCGCTTGAGTGCTCTCTGTCTTCGGTTTTCTACTTTCCTGGCAAATCCTGGGAAAGCCGACTTACATGAGATTTCTTGACTCTTTAGAAGTCTTTCACTTTTTTTCATTGTTAGATCTAACCTGGTTTAGGTTTTGTTTAGCTCTGGGGACTCAAGTGGAACGATTTCATTCCCTTATCCACCTCCGTCTGCGTTAATTCGCTGTGTCTCCCAACTGACAGGTTAATTATTGTGTGTGACAGGAGCATCCAGGGCCCCACTCTGCCAAAGGTGTTTATCACTTAGGTGGTGCATAAAGCAGATGTCTGCCGCCCTGGTCGCTCCCAGGATGGGTTTTTGCCTAGAGAGGCAGTTTTCAAGCCGGTTAATTGCCACGTTGTGAAGCAGAAGGGTAGGTGGCTGTCCCTGCCTTTCCCTGCAGGCATGTCCCTGCGGCTGCTGCGTGGGGACAGTGGCTCTTGAGGTGGAAAGATGGTGATGTGGTGAACCTGCTGGGTTGGGAAGAGCCATCTCAAAGAGGGATGGTGAGGATGGGAGGAGTGTGCGGAGGGATGGGGAGGGAGAGATGGATGGAGAGAGGGGAGCAGTGCCTCGCCTGGAAAGTCACTTTGCTCCAGACAGGCTGGCTTTGAATTGCAGGAAGGCTTCAGGTTTTACTCCATTTTAAAAATGAAACGGTCTGAGAGCCCTGCATGTTTTATGTTGCTTTTTGTCTCGGGCTGGCAGCCCTGTGTTGGGCCACATCCAGCATCCTCTTTTTGATGTTCGTCTCCATGAAGATTTGCTGCAGTCTTTGCAACTGAAAAAGTGGAGTCGTCTACATAAAACCCAGCAACTCTCTAGGTTAAGAGGCCACTGAATACCACCTCTGTCTGGCCATCCCTCTAATTATTAGAATTGGGCAGAGCTTACAACCCCACCAGTGGCTCAGGGTCTGTTTTGTTTGGCCCTGTTCAGACAACTGCACGAGAAAGGGACAGTGATTGCCCTAGAGTTGGTTATTGAAGGAAAGGCGCCCGTGTCGCGCCGTGGGGAGAGGGTGGGTGCCTCGTGGGCACTCACAAGCCGGGCTGGTGGAAATGCCTCCCGCCTTGAAGGCACAGAGGTTTGGAATTTGGAAGGGGAAGGCAAGCAGGGACCTCCTCCGTGGCTGTGCCCTGTGTAAGGTGATGTACTGTGCATGATTGTGAGCTTGCAGAGCTCTTCCCTGCCAGCGGCTGGTCCTTAGTTTTCTCCGTGTGGCTCCTTCTGCCCCGTGGCTTGGTAGGAGCCCTGGCCGTGCTTGACTTCCCCGCAGCTGCTACCGTTGCCCATCTCTTCTCTGCAGCAGCTGGAGGTCCGTCCACACAACATGAAGGTCTGCTGCTGGCCTTCACAGTGTGATCTGGGAACTTTGCAGTCTTTATGCAAAAGCATTTATGCCGGCCAAGCTTGTGCAGCTGGTATTTGGTAGGCTGCTCAGAGGAGAGAGGACCAAAGCAAATGGGCAGAAGTTTGTCACTTGGATTCGGTCGCTGTCCTGAACTGACTGACTGGTTTGCATCAGCGGGTTAAACTATCGGTAAAACATGCTGGAAACTTGGGGCCGGGCATCTGCCTGCCCAGTTATGGGGATGCCCCTTGCCCTGATGTCAGTGCCCTGAATTCATGCAGTTCTTTGACTTTGTGATGTGCCTTTTCTTCTTGGGGCTTGAAAACAGAAACGTGTTTTACATCTGGCACATGGCTGGGGGAGGATAAGCCGTAGAAAAGCCAGTTACCTGTGGTGGCTGCTGTCTCTGGCTGAGTGCATCCCCGACTGCTTCCTGCCCTCGGCTCCCAAGAGCCAAAGTGAGGATTATCCAGAACAAATCCTGTTACTCAGCTGCTTCTGTGGCGGAGACCTGCCAGGCGCAGGGATGAGCCCCTCCTCGCCCCAGCACCCTTCCGAGCGAAGGAGTCGCAGGACAGGAGTGCCTCACGGGACATAAATCACATTGCTGTTTGCGGATGATGTCACGGCTGAAGATCGGGGATTTTTAGGGTTTCTTTGCCAGAAAGTGGCAGTGTTGATTGCCAGGCTTAGTAGTGAAGAATTTGAAGTTGTGATTCATCCCTCAATTCATGTCTTAGGTATGCGACGGTGAAGCTGAGAAAATCTGTGTATGTATAAAGTGCTTCCTCTTAGGGAGCTGAGAAACCCTTAGGTGCAGCAATTATTACTTTACTTAATTGAGATTGAAATTCCAAATGCTCAGAACGTGCCAGCTCGTGTCTGTTGTGGGGAAAATTCAATTGCTCAATAGAAATGTCTTTTCATCTTGCCGTACTGAAGAGGAAAATAAAGTCAAATCTATTGAAAAGAAAAATTCCTGACATTTTTTTCTCATCTGCTCAAACGATTGTTCAGGCCTGTGGAGGTGGCTCAGCACGGGCGGATGTTGGTGAGGACAAACATTTGAGAGAAGAAAAGTGGTTCTGTGCTGATGCTCAGACTTCTGGTATTTAATTTGTTCTTTTACTTTTTAATTACTCCAGCAATTAGCACGGTTACAGATTGTGCCTTGCCTTTGCTGTTCTGTGTGCTCTTCTCACACAGCGTTTGCCAGCCCCAAGAAGAAACCAGGCTTGTGCAAAAGTGCGTGCTGGCTCTGAAGAGGCGTTCAGAGCTTCACGCTGTACGAACCGATGTGTAATTTCCACAGAGGGTACGTCACGCTGACAGCGAGCTGCCAGACACCTTGTCATTTCAAAGCTGGGAACAGCCATTTACTCACGTTTTCGGTGTTTCTTGTGAAAGCACCTACTGACAGAGGAATAGATGCTGATGTGAGCAACGGCCGCAGCGGCGCAGAGCCTGTTGTTCAGCCGATCGAGGTGCACGAACAGTCTCACTCCAGCTTCCCTGTTAAGAGCTGCTGAAGAACACTGCAGGGTTTTTCCCCCTTGCTTAACTAAATTTTACTAAAGAAAATAAGTTTAATCAAGTCCAGACCTTTTTGCAGGAATCGCCATGCTCTCCTTCCCCTCATAGCGAGTGGGGGGCACCGCGCCGGCTCGGCCAGCACTCGCCCATTGTGTTGGAAGATCCTTGTTTGCTTGGTGGGGTTCAGTGATCCCTCAGCGGCTGTCCAAGGAAAAGAGCAAAATCCCAGTGATCTGGCTGCCGTCCCTCCGCTCTCCCGTCTGTCACAGCCTGTCCAAGCCCTATTTCTGCTCAGGTATGAGCTCTTTTCCATTCTGTTTACGCTCCACTTACCAAAAGAGGTTGGAGCCAGATGATTATTCTGCAGAGGATATAATTTCATTGGAGAGAAGTGGGAGTTTGTAAAACAATCCATGGGATTAGTGGCACTTCAGCTTCTGCAGGATCTCCCCACCCCCTTCTTGAGTCTTATTTCTGTTCTTTGAAAGCTGAAATTTCCATTGCTGTTGATGCCCTGCCAGGCACTCTAGCAGGGTTACTTCCCCTTGGATGCGGTTCAAGAAACCATCGTTCCTTTTCTCTATCGTTTGTCATCAAAGGGATGGCAGCGCCTTCCCTGCACGGCCCTACTGCCTCCAGCCCTGGCAAGAGTAGATGGCCATGGCTGCTCTTCAGACCCACCGTGGTAGAAATTTGAATTAGAAAAGACCGTGGTGGCAGGGAAGCTGAAGCATCTGTGTCCTCAAGAAAGTACACTTCAACGTTTCAAAAAACCCAAACCAAAATGTGTTTGGGGTACCAACAGGGGTCTTGGTTAAAGCCCTCTTCCACCAGTGCAGCAATCTCGGGGTGAAAGGCTTGTCTTTGTGGTGTGATTTAGGTTTGTACATTTAGGCAGGAGTGTCCTGAGGGCTTCTGAGAGACCCGTAGCGTGACATTTTTATTTTAGTAAAGACTGCTGAAGTCAGAGGTTTTAGGTAAAAAAAAAAATCTTGGGGCAAGGGCAGCTTCAAAATTGGGGTGGTTTGGATTCTGCCCATCCTGGAGCCCATGGCAGGTCCTGCTTGCGCCAACCATTGTGCTCTGCTGGGTACCATAACATGGGATACAGTTACTAAGGGGGATGAGAGGGGGGAGGAAACCCACCCTCCTGCATCCCACAGCCATGCCCTCCGCAGCCTGCTTGCGCTGATACTGTGGATGCATTTCAGTTTTATCATATCTTCCTTGCTTTTAGGATTTGGGGTAACCCTTTAGCATGATCGTAGTGTGTAGTTGAAAAAACCCAGTTTGTTAGAACTAAGAAAAAAAAAAAAAAAACCCACCAAGAGAAATATGTTTAAGAAGGAAAAGAAAGCCCAAGCATAGCGTTCTGCTCCTTGTAGGAGGAGCTGGCTGTAGGACAGGCTGTTTCCTGATTGCTCCTCCATGCACGTTGGTGTGGTATCTTTAATCTTGGTGATGTGCATCATTTAAGTAGACTGTGTTGGGTGAACTGGTGTGTGTCTGCTTCCTATATGTCCACCTGATTCACCTGACCTCTCCTTGTCGACTGTCTTGCCTTGTCATAATGAAACTACAACAAGTTTTAGGATTACTGGGGGAAAAGCCATTTTCCTAGAGAGAATATAGAGGTTTGCTGGATTTTCAGAGAAAATGTATGAGCTTTACTGACAGGAGAACCGGCCGAGCAAGTTAGCAGTGGATTTGAGATGTTAGCTTTGTGGCTTTTGTCTACCAGAGCCTGAGCAGTATTTGATGTGCAGACATGTTTTCAGACATGTCTCATAGAGAAGGTGTTGGCAGGTCTGTTGTTAACACCCTTGCCTTTAGGCCAAACTATTGAAAATTCGAGTTCAGCTTGAATCTCATTTCAATGGCTTGGAAGGCTGCAATCTGATGGGCTGAAAAATCTCGTCCAACTCCAGCCCTTATTAGGAGTTTAATCTGAAGTGCAGCCAAAGCCAAATAAGGGGGAGGGAAAAAAAAAAAA
>WHYT01013327.1:0-25446 GCA_009806455.1 Tetrax tetrax
TGCCGCCGGAGGAGGCGTCCTGGCCTCGGCCGGGGCCTGGCGGTGCCGTCCGCTGCCTGGCGCGGGCCGCGCGGGGGGAGAGCCGCTCCGCCGGGGTTTTAGTTTGGTTTTGTTTTTGTTTTTTTTTCTTTTAATTGTTTACCTCTTCTTAATTGTTTTGGTGAATATTCCCCTGAACGCTGGGCTGTAATAGCGTGCTTCTGTGACAGGCCTCCTGCCGAGACCTGTGCCTCCACAGCAACGTTTGTGTGCTCTCAAAGATGTTTCTCTCCCTTTCTGGGTGGTGAGAGGTTAAACTACAATCCTGCAACTAGCCTGATAGGCGATTCGCGGTAAAGTGCCCATAGCTGGAATTCCTAGCCCTAAGGGCACCTCTGGATCTGCCTGAACGTCTGGGGACGGAGAGAGCTGCAACCTGCCTTGCAGGGCTGTCAGGCGTAGTAGGCAAGCCAGCTAGAAAAGTATTTAGCGCCTTTGTCGCTTTTCGCAGCCCTCTTGAGTTGTCCTGGTGGGTAGGACTGCTTGTGTGGGTTTCTCAAGTTGATGTTTTCTCAAAACTTCAGGAGCATAGTCATAACACCCCTGGAAAACACAACTCTTCTTTCAGTGATGTCTCTGTCATCCCCTGATTTCAGGATGGACATCTGACAACCTTCATCCATATCTGTTTAGATTTCCTCTTTAACCCTGCTAAGAACTTGGATGTGACTGACTTGTTCTGGCCAGTTAGTGCTTCACCAAGAACAAGTTATCTTGCTCTAACCTCTTGTCTTCCGACACCTTTCTCTCTTCACTTCTGCTTCCTGAAACATTTCAGTGGTAGGGCCTGCGTATTCTATGTTCTATAAAGTTCCTACTATGGTCTGTTTCATTAAAGTGTTTGTTACTATGAGGGTCAAGAACAGGGATTGTGGATGGTCTATATATATATATGGTATAAATATATATATGAATGATGAATAGATTTCTTTTGTTGTTGTTGTCAAGAGTGCATAGGTGATTTTTAAATTGCCTTAAAGCACAGAAGTAACTTCACTTTTTTATGTTATATAGATACTACTGGACATAACATCATTCAGTTAAATGGTGTGCCTAAACCTACAGATGAGAAATGCATAGGAAAAAAACCTGGGTTTTAGGCTGTAGCTGAAAAAGATGCAGATGATCACTGTATTAGTTAGTTGTGCTTTGACTAAATTGCTCTTGAACAAAACACAGCTGTTGCATTCCTAAAAGAGATTGCAAATTCATCACGTGCACTGAATCTTTGAACTCTTTGCAGCAAGAGTGGTTCTGGATGAGCGCTTTGAAGAACAGAGGAATGCCAGTCTTGAACAAATACATCTCATACGGCAACCCATCTGCCAAGTGGGCCAGGCTAATGTTTTCTAAAATTGTTTTAGAGAGGAAGGTGTGAAGCTGTAGAGGTACGGCATAAGTTCTTCAAACTGTAGTGATTTTTAAAACAGCATTTCTGAGTTCCGTATCTGTTAACATTCTGTTGTTCTCTAGAGGGCATATTAACAAGTGGAAGCAGAAAAGGAGTACTGCTTTTGCAATGCTTTCATCTCACCTGTCACTTCTGATGTTTACATAGAAAGGAGCCTGCCCTGTCAGAAGCTGCATTTTTCACATACCTGCCCTGCAGCCAGTTCTGATTAGCCAACCTGCTTTGTGGAGCTTCTTAAATCCTGAGCTGGCAAAAAAGAAAAAAGAAAGTAAAGGAAGGGAAAGATAGCTAAAGAAAGCAAAGCAGAGTAAAGGTGCAGCAATCTACTTATTTATGCTTCTTTTCACAAAATGTACTTGGAAAACAGAAGCGCATAAGGAAAGTGTGTTTATGAATTCTTGTGGCTGCCTGCAAGCAAAACAGTGAAGCAACCCTGTGCGTGAAGCTATGTGCTTGGGCGTAGTGCAGCATATCCAAAGTGTCAAATGTAGAGATCCCAGAGGACTTACAGCTCAGTTTTGGACTCCTGTGACAAAGAGAAGCCTCGTTTTGCAATTGTAAAAAGGCTGCAGTTTCCTGTTGTTCAGGCTAAGTTCTTGCATGTGAATGGAAAGACTGGTAGAGCCCAAGGCCAAGACAGGAATCTAGTATTTTGAAAGTGCAGGCCCTCTTCTCATAATCCATGTAATTAAGGACCAAAACTAAAGTCTCTGACTGTGTGAGAAATTGCCAAACATTACACTTCCTTTCCCACATTCGCTACTGTGGATCAACTCAAAATCCAATTTCAAAAGTTAAAGAAACTTTTCAATTGATCTGAATCCCCCAAATCCTTGATTATAATACGTGAGGGAGTGTAAGGAAATAGGAGGAAGAAGGATGCTAAAGGTTTTAAGAAAAGGAAAAATAAGAGGAGGGGATGACACAAGACATTTAAATGTTTGTGTAAACATTGTCGAAGATGCAGAAGCGATGCCAGATTAGGAGGCGAGTTCGCGAGAGGTCACTGTAGCTTAGATGTAGTGATCTGCTGTTGCAGGCTGGCACGGTAGCATCCCTAACACACAGACAGCAGATAGTGGAAAATATTCACTTTCAAATATTACAGTGTCAATATAACTGGGTTTAACGCTATGAAGATGTTATTGGATGTATCTTGCTGACTTCTGGCATTGATGTTTGTTCTGTATTTCCTCAGTTGGAGACTTCTCTAACACTCCAGCATCACAGAATGTATTTTACATGATGATTATTAATGATGAAGGATTTCTCTATAGATCAAAGTATTACTGGGAATTGAGTTTAGCAAACAGTTCTGCAGTTCTGCTTCTTATTTCTGCATTGTCAGATACTTCATTCACACCCACACACATGTGTGGGTCATGCCTTGAGGGGCCCAAGCCAATAAAGGTCCAGCAATATCCTTGGCTCATGAGACAACATATGGTGATGTTTAGCTTGTCCTTCCCGTTGCCTGGAGGCATAAACCTTAATAAGTCTTTGCAAGGAGAAAGATTCTTCCTCCACCGCCAGTCAGGATTGGTGTAGAGAAGAGAACGGGGTAAGGAAGAGCATTTGTTAGGCCCAACAAGGAGTTTCTGGATGCTCTTGCCTCTCTAAGGCTGCACACATCTCTTACATGAAAGCAGTTGGATATCTCAGTCTAACTCTCTTGAATGTCTTTACTAATCTAACATGAATTATTTTAACAATCTGCTGCAAGTGCAGCTAGCTTAGCCAAACATGAGCTAAGATGACCAACTGCTTTTGCTTCCTGGCAGGATGTGTGCTTAAAGCACTAATCCGGTGAAGCTTTGCAGATCTTTCTTCTTTGAATAATTATTTAAGTCAGTGGAACTGCCTGCCTTTTATGAAGCTGAATACATACATAAAACTGAAGAATTGGGGCAGGCTTAAGTAATCTTGTTTTGCAGAATTTTAATTAACATCCACTTTTGAGTAAGAGCTATGTGTTCCGACAATCTATGGAAATGGGTCAATGTGAATGAAGAGCCCATTAGCTACTTCCAAATCTTTAGTAAAATTTCAGGTTAATTTCTAACTTGTACTGAAACAGAACATGGGATTAAATCAGACCCCCCAAGAGCAGAAATTTCTCCTTTCCCTTGATAGGAACTGAAGCTTGTATGACCATCCTGTGACATAGCCAAAGAACAATGTGAAATTCCAGCAGCCTTCCTGTTTGAGGAGACTTTACTACAATAACAGTTGTGAGACTTCAGCTTCCTGTGCTGCTCCCTCCCAAACGATTTGCTGTGTTTCATCTCTCGCTTACCTCAGCATCCTGTTTTGTGTCTTTCTGCTTTACCCTGTAATGCTTACACCCAAGGTGTGGCCCTGGCATCTTTATTTTCAGCATTTGCCTGCTTTTAGAATAGCTAATTCAGTAATTCTGATATATTGGTGTTTTCATGTGATGTTAGCATGAAGAGGGGGGAAAAAAAATCTTATCTTGCTTCTGGTTTACTGAGTCTCTTCTTAAAACTCCCTTTAGTCCTTTCCTCTGTGAAAATGACTAATACTTTGTCTACCATGACCTCTGCTTTTAATAAATCTTCTAAAATTTACTACTTTATTCTTAATTAGTACCATTTACTGTATGTTATTGTGATGCACTCATATTTCTCATAGCTAGGAACATGTTTGCAATATCAGTGATCCGTTCACTTCAGACAAGAAAGTGAATTTCATGTGTGATTGCCTGCAAACAAACTTTTTAATTTCCATGGGACCAGTTGTGCTTGGTAGCAAAAGCAAACGTGGGATTAGCAGAAACAGCCTACTCTTTCGGGAACACCAGTGTTCTCTCTGGTTTGTGATTAATAATGTTAGAATTGGAGGCCTTGATAAAGTTAATGCACAAGAGGAATGTGGCACGTCTGCTGTTTACCAGTTAATTTAGCAAATGGTTTACAAACCTGCACTGGTAATTTTGCGTGGTGGTCAAAACCAGCTTGGTTTCTGTTTTGGGTGGTTTGTCCAGCTGACGGCAGGACGATGCACAGCTTGAGAGGAGTGATGTGTGGCTCACTGTGCGTCTGAATAATAAAGTTTCTGGCAGTTCTGACCTGCTTCCAACAGTATATAGAGGCTGGACAAAATGCTAATTTTGTGATTAGTAAATTGCTTTCCAGAATACATTTCTTAATTTAAAATTCCCAGGGAGTCTTCCATGTTACAAGATGCTCCTAATAGTCATTCTGGGAAAAAATCAGTTTGCCTTTAAAAAGAAAATGTGTGTATGGGGACAACCTGCGATTCCAGAGAGGAAAAAACTTGCTAAGTGCTGAAAAAAAGATCAAATCTATAATGATAAGGAAACTTTTAGGGCTGACTTGCTGGTGTTTGAGTCAGTTTCTTTGGTTCTGCTTGGAAAACTGAAATTGTCCTCACAACTTGCATATTTTTGCTCTGTGTGAAGCACCCTTTCTGTTGCTGTTTGAATTGAGCATCAAGATAAGAAGTACTCAATTTTGAAACATTAATTGAAAGGTAGCTTTTGTGGAATTTCTCCTGTTGTGCTGTGTGGTTTTTCTTCTTGCTGAGAATGAAATGCAAGTAGCAGGCAACTCGCCCTTGCACATTTTCTCTAAAAACTGTTCAGTGATGACTGACGGGACTCAACAGATGGATTCTGGATTCCAAAGCTGCTGCTTCTGATAGTTTCAGAAGAAAGTCTGGAAAAAACTACATCATGTAGAGAAGGAAACTTAAAAGATTGAAATTCTGGGTGTGACATTGTCTATATATTGGTTTTGGTTCCATCTTGGTCATCTACTGTAAAGACAAGAAATAACTTCCTATGCATTGTAGGCTGTCAGATGTTCTGTCCTTGATGGAGAGATATTTGTGCTTTTCTGGTGACTGTCACCCTGGGAACTCTGAGTGCTGCTGTAATAAATACTAATGCTTAGAGCCACTTGAGTGGAAACATTCTGTAGTTGATTATAAGAAAAAGGGGGGAGGGAAGTAGAAGTAGCAGATTGGGGAGAAAATACTGAATACAAGCAGCTTTTGTTTATGAGGAAACTTGTGACCTGCTATTATTTTGGCAGTATGAGAGGATCTTTCACTTACTAGAGAACTGCTAGCATTTGCAGATCCACACTAAAGCCACTTTGCTGATATAGCTGTGACGTGCTGGAAACCAGGGAGGGTGCACAGTGACAAACTTTGCTTTACTGGCGTTACGGAACCTGGGTAGCAGAGAAGTGCACAAATATATCTTCCCTCATATATATGTCAGCTGCAGCTGACCTGTGCTAGAAGCTCTTGCTAGCAGATACAGCACCTCTTTGTTCCCCAACATATGCATACATATAGATAAATATACATACATGCACACTCTGAAAGGAGAGAGGATTGTACAGTGGTGCTCTGGCCTGCAGTACCACCGCTGCCTTGTTGCCATGACTCTGGTAATAACACCTAGAAAGAACATCATGTAACTTTAAAAATCTGTTTAAACTATTTGAAAGGTGACAAGTGATCAACACCTTGACCAATACAGTAATCTCTTGTGCTTCTCTTTAAACAAACAGATTTCCTGACAGTACTGTAGGAGGATGTGTATGTTTGGGGTGGGGGGATGTGAATTATTTTCCTTTGGAAAAAAAGTAAAGAAAAATTCAGAAGGCTTTGCCTAAACACTGAATGTTTGGTATGTCCTAGTGAGGCTTTGTACCACTCTCCACCAGGTTACCCAGAGCTTGCTTCTCTCTGCTCGAAGCACTGAAGAGCAGCTGTTCGGAGCCTGCCATCTGCTGCACTGCTCTGCTTTCTCAAAGCTGCTGAAAGCTGTGGGCATAGAGCACAACAGAAAGTCTGTCATCTGTTTCCAAGCCTTTGAAAAAAGTGTAGTCATAGCTGAGGCCCTGGATGAGATGTGGTGGCCTGACCTCTGATGCTCTGGATGCTTCCCTCATGCCCACAGAGCTGTTTACTGGAGACTTCTGAATAGACCCTGTGAAACTGGAGGAAAAGGGCCATCTTTGAACTGGTGACTTGTTTGCAACACTCACTGCAAGTATATGGGGGTTTAATGACCCACATAAAACCAAGTAAGAAGTGATCTTACTAGGGTTTCTGCTTCCTGAAGGAACTTGTATATTTTGTCTTTTTTTTCTGGAGGCTGATATGTACAGGGTCAGAACAGTCTTACGATTGATCTGACATAGATAAATGCACTTTGTGACAGCATAAAAGACCAGTTGGTCTTTTAAAATGAAGTAAAACAGAGTACTAAATTGTATTGCAGAAGGGAAACAAGGTGAACAAGAAGAGAAGTAAGTTCTGTTCTGTAACTCATGCCAAATCTAAACTATGCAAAATATTATAATTGCTTTCTACTTCCATGTGTAACTTTAGTTTGGCCCACAGGTACGTATATCAACAGAAGCTTTGCGTAGCTCCTTTTAACAATACTATCTGTGTCCGGTAGTCTGGAACCTTTCAAGGAGGAGGATGGCATATCACTTTAAGTGTGTTCTTTATTAGCAGAAGTATTGCTTTACTCTAACTTACCACTGTTATCTATACTCAGGTTTTTAAAATGAAGCTTGTGTTTTGCTGTGAAGTGGCTGCAGGATGTGAACTCCGTGCTCCAGCCACTGGCGATCTGACTTTAGCTGGTGGTGAAGCCACAATGCCTCATCTGCACTGTTACAATGTGCATCAATTCCTTTAAAATATTTTTTATTGTGGTCAAAACACACCCTCTTTGTTAGCAAAGAAATAGCCTGTAGCAAAGAAATTCTAAGTCTGTTTACTACTAGCCGGCGTAGTAGGTAATTAGTGTTGCATGTGTCATAGAAAAGGGGCTGACACATGTTTCTTCTAAGACTCTCTTAGGAGAACGTAACATCCTTTCTGTGTAACACACCCCACCGGCTTCCTCCTCCTTCCCAGTATAGTTGTTTTCCCACTTCGGAGACAGCTACGGTATTTCTTCTTATTCATGAAGATTAAATAATGCTTGATTCAGCCTGTCAGCAGGGCGTCTTGGTCTTCTTTGAAAGGCAAATTTTAACAATAAGTGACATTCTTCTTTGCCTACAGAAAAGGTTTGAAGTCTGTTATGGCAACTGCAGTGGGCTTCTACTTTTACACTGTTGCCATAGGTACTGTGTCTGCTGCCAGGTACTCTCTAGCCAAGTGCGACCTTGTAGCTCTCAACTAAAGAAGCAGTTCTTACTCTTGATTATGTATATTGTGAACTCCTGAAGTCTCTGATTTAGAGGATGAAATTAGAATTAGTAAACATCTACACTGAATGGAAGATGCCATTGCCTTGGAGCTCCATTTACCTGAGCTCGAGTGAAAAACAGGCTTACCAATATAGCAGTACTAGTGTTAAGAGTTTATAAAGTAATTCACGAATATGTTCTGTTTGGAACTGAGGCTGATCTAAATAGGTAGGGTCATTTTTTAGGCTTTTATTTTATCTTTTGTCAACTTGTCAGAATCAGCTGCTTAATGTTGTTGCTGGCTGCATAACAAATAAAATTCAGATAAGCAACCATTTTCTTTGTATAGATTTGCAAAACTGTGGAGGGGGGGAAATGCATAGGAAGCAAAGCTGAATGAAGCATATCAGTGCTGAGGAATCTATGACTTTTTTAGGAACTGGGTGGCAACTGGAAAAAGTTGAAGGACGTGATGTAATAACTTGTAAGCCTTTTCTTTGTTGCAGGCATCCTGCAAGCAGAGTTTTATGCAGGACTTGTGAATTATAGCACTTAGTATAATGCCTTTTGTTTAAGCTTCTTTTTATGGAGCCAGTTCAGCAAGTTAGGGCTCTGGAAAGCATAAGTCTACAAAGTTCGAAATCAAAGCATTAAGCCCTCTTCTGATGCTGAGCTGGAAACCCAGGCTAGATTTGAATTTTCTCTCCAGCATAGCAGAGAAATTGTGGAGGTGACTGAAGCTGTGGCTGTCACTGTGCACTTAAATGCATAGCTGTTTCACTTAATATTTTTTTGTTTGTCTCTGTTATTGGAGCTGAAGACTACTTTAACTAAAGCTTCTGACTTTCAGCAGCATCAGCTACACATCTGATATTGTTTGTGTGGCTTGTATTTTAATATTCCTTTTTTTTTTCCACCTATACAAATAAAAACAGGAAGCAGGATTGGGGGGTGGGGGTTGCCATATCCGTTTCAGATGTGTTTCTTGCCTGACCTTTTAAAAGGCTGGCTGTTAGTGTCAGCCTGATTATAAGCAGGCACCGTTACTTTTAACTTGGGTAGGAAAGGAACTGGCTGCTCTAAGCATATTAGCCTGAAAAAAATGCAACAAGCCAATTTCTGCCTTTCCTTGATGTGATATGACTGCAGCTAGCACTGAAAGGACTGCAAACACCTTGCCATCTATTTGAAGTACCAAAATGACTCATTAAAGTAGGCCATCACCGCTACAGAATGTGCAGCATAAAACATGCTTCTGGTAGCAGCCTGCTGACTAACACAATGCTTTCTGTTTGCTGCCACAGGAGGTACTCGTACAGGGCTGTGAGGATATAACAAGGCCTCTCTTTCAGAAACACAATGGCAAATGCGTTTCAGCTTGTTGTCACTGGCATCTAAAGCCTCCCGGTCTTCCGCTCCCCACTCTTCTGTATGCGCAAAACGAGTCATCTCTGCTGAACTTCTGCAGAGACCAATTGCATCCACCATTTCTTACTCTGTAGCCAACCAGTTATGTGCAGGATTTCCTAAATGTTTCCTGGCAAAACAAAGTCTTGTCCTTGACTTGCTGCAGGTGCCTTGATGTGTTATTTGCTTTGGTGGAATAATTTGATACTTTGTGGGTATCAAACACTCCATGAACAACAGATGAAATGCTTTTTATGGACATCCACGCTTATTCTTCATTGTCCTCTCAGAAAATGTTTGGAATGTGTGTTATGTACTGTGATTGTTACTGCCTGCCATGGGAATATAGTGAATATAAGAGTTATTTTCTGGTAGCCCCATTTTAAAGTTGGATGGGGCTTATTTGTTTGCAGATTCAGAAGCAGTATAGCAAGTACATGCTTCCTATAAAGCATGTAGCTTGCATAAAGCGTTGAGTGAAAAGGAGACGGTATGTAGATCATGTAGCATTACTGTCTTCTAGATGCTTACCTAAAAGCTTCAGCTGAATCACAAGCCTTGGAGTCTTTTCTTAGCCTAATCTCCAGTGTCAGCTCTTTGCACTTTCTTCCTGGATGATTTCTTTCGTGAACTTCCAGTCAGGGGAAACTGAGTGTTAAAGGGCTGTAAGTTAGTACTGAGTATGACTTTTCTTGTGGAGGGAAGGGAAATGGAGTCTTTGGTAACCTTTTTGGAGATTTGCGTGTGCCACAATGCAGAGTTCCTGATACTGTCTGTGGTGAGACAGTTGACAGCAAGCAAGAAATGTTGTGTAGTGAGTAGAAAGAAAATGTTTGCATTCAGAGGCTAGAATTGAAGGTAGCAGTTCCCATCTGAGAGCTCAAGAGAAGAAGGTACCATCTGCGACTGGAGTGTGAGGCAACAGTTTGAAAACATGATTCATAGGCTTTTTCCTTTTTGCATTCTTGAGAAAGAAGTTGTCTAACTGAAGATCTTGCTGAAGATTTGTATGAATAAATATTGAACATATGGTTTCTTCTACTAGTTTACTAATGAAATTGGAATTACTGATTTTGTGTAATGCTTTCTAATCCTGAGGTCACCAGCTACAAACAGTGAGGTTGTAGCTCAGTTTAAACTAATGCAGTCTATTTTCCTTTCCCTACCTTTTCTTACCAGCAGAGGTATTTCGCCACTTCTTGCGGCGTCGTTGATCCATGCTGCAGTTGATGAAGTTCTCCAAACAGACTTGACTGAATTTAAGCAGCAAAATGTGGAAACAGAGGGAGAAGGAGATGAAGAAAGGTTCACCTGTAAGTATACTTTTTTCCTTCAGTGGTTTTCCCAGAGGCTATCTGTTGGAAGACTTCGGTGTGTTGAAACATTTCCCAGAATATTTGGTTAGGCTGTCTGGCAAGCAGTGGTGAACAGAACTGTATTTGCTCCTGCTGGGTGTCTGTGGGATGAAAGGTAGCTAGGCTAGTTTTGTGGGCAAGATGCAAACATGGTGTTTAGAGCCCCAGACTGATTGTGTAGGTCGGCTTTCTGGAAAGGGAAGAGAAGTTAAAATGGTTCAGCTCATATCTTAAGTTGATAACCTCTTGTATTTTTGAAGTGCCCTTTTCTCTTTGGTAGCCTGACCTTAGCTAATTACTCCTATATTTTTATATTGGCATCATCACAGTTGCCATTGTGCAGCCACACTGACACCTTAAATTCATTTATATAATCCATATATAATGTTGCTTTTGTCTGTTCTTGGGACCATATTTTCAGCCCTCCTCAGCCTGAACATTTTGAAACTCCAGATCTTTCTCTAGGCAAGTTTCTCAATAATCTGTCTTCATTAATTACTTCTTTCCCCACCCTCCCCCATAAAGATGGGATGTTGAGGGATGAAGAACCTGATGCATGTGTCTTCTGCCTGATGCCTGCATTTCCCCCCTGTCTGACTGAATCAGGGAGAGAACAGACCTTGGTGACTGGGTACTGGGTCTGAGCCTCATGTAACAGATGGTCCTGTTGCATTTACACGCTGAAGTGTTTAACATTAGATTTCACCAAACCTTCAATCCCAATGCCAAGAATTTAAATAGAGCAGGATGCAGGCAGAGTCGAAGATAAAAATGGAGGAGAGAGATGTCTTAGGCAAACTAGTCTATCCTGTAAGGGGAAATACTCACCCTTCCATTTCCCTGGGATGACTTCAGAGGCAGTTCAGCATGCCCCAGAGGATGCATCTCCAAGCAGTGTTCTGGTAATTGCCAGGATATGACACTTTTCCTGAGGCCTATTTCAGTATTCACATACAAGTCTGAAACGGCAGGAGAGGGAACACATTTAAGTCTTGCTGCACCCTGAATATTTCATCCCTTGCCTTAATATTCATAACCTTCATATTTTACATGGGAAGAGTTGACTTTGCATCCACTTAGCTGGGGTCTAAACAACATGGCCTGGCTCTCCTTCTCCGGCGCAGGAAGAAATCATTTGGTGGTCAGCATTCACGGGGGATGTGAGCAGCAGTGTGCGAGGCATCAGCAAACCTGATACCTCCTTGGCAGGACTGCGCTCCGCTGGGGCCGGAGCCTCCCAGCACCTCCGTATAGAATCGGCTCACAAGGACATTCTGCAGGCCTTCAGACGTTGTCGCGGGTGCCTCTTCCAGTCACTTTGAGTTCAATCTCCCCACAGTGCCTGATTTCTGTGCTCCGTGTTCTGTTGTGTCTGTTGGTCTGGGAGCAATCCCAGACTTCAGTGCAACTAACCTAACCTGGAGCAGGACACTGCCGGAGACGAGGAGCTGGCAAAACAAGACTTTGCATGACTAGATCACTGCAATTGTAAGAAAATAGAGAGATACAGGCAGCAGTGCTAGAGCATGGCTTTGTTCAGGGGAGACTGAGGGAGATCAAGGTATTGATCTTCCATAACTGGAAGCTCTGTATTATGTTTGCAGCAATGACCATAAGGCATGTGGCAAGTTCTCCCATTGTCAGAAGTGATACAGAAGCATCTTCCTTATATAGGAGAGAACTGTATCTTACTGCATTGTGACCTTGTGCTCCAGTGGTGTATCTTTAGTTGCTGTTGCTCCACCTTTACAGGAAAATAAGGAACAGCATATTGTAACCCATATATGATAATTACATGTGTTTTCAACACAAATATTTCAAAGAGCAGCTGGAAACTGGTCTTTAGAGCATCTTGGAGTCACTTTTCTGGCGACTCTTCATTGACTCCCACATAATTATCTTTGAGGTGAACTGCAACAGTAATATAAGATGTGAACTGCTACGTATTGTGAGCCTAGGATTATAATTTCTAGTTCTGGGTCTTACAAAAATCTTGGGCCTGTGGACCTTCAGTTAGTGAACCTCATCTGAATGGCTAAGAAATTGCAATGTTTAGAAACAGTGAGTAATGAAGAACTTCACAGAACAGGCACATTTTCTTGCAGAGACATCTGATGTCTCTGCAATCCTGTATCGTTACATTATACTGGTGAAACTTGTACAATAATTAATGCTGCTGTTTTACTCTAAAGGCCATAAAAATATGGAATTAGAGTCTACTTTTAAGATAGAGCAGGGAAAGTTGGGGAATCTTTGGAGGAGTTCCGTCTTGGACTAGTTCAGATTCCCTTCTTCTCTCTTACTACTCTTTGTTGAATGCCCCAGAACCTTGCAGGTTCCCTTGGTCAAAACCTTCTTTAATTTCCATCTCATATATTCCTGTCCCATTTACGTGTTTGTTCTTGTGTCACCGTTGTCATTTAGGTCAAATAGCTAGTCACCATACCCTATCAAACATCATGGAAATCTGCTTACTATCCAGGTACTCGCACTGCCTTATCTCAGCAAGGAATATCTGCTTTAAAGGCACTCATTTCCCTGCACTTGGATCGTACTTGTTTTCCCTATCTTGTAATTGCTATTACATCACTTTAACTGGACAGCTAGGAAGAAAGATGTTCCTTGTGCCTCAGCACAGTATGAACTCTCTCTTCCTGCATTGCAATAATAACTGTCTGGCAAAAAGCATTCTTGAAATAAAAGAGAAGTGATTATATAAAAGCAAGATATGTACCTGTGCCTATGGAAGTACCACTCTTTAAGTGGTACGCTGCAGAAGAATTTCTGGTGTTAAGGTACTAATCTATGTCAGATTTCAGAAGCTTAATATTTAAACAGTGATGTGTTTCCAAGTCTTCTGGTCAGTATTAGTCAAGACAGTTACAAATATGTAAACTAATAGCTGCAGACAAGGCTCTCTAAGATGCTGTCCTATTTAATTGTATTTGTATATGAATAACTTAATATTTAAAGGTTTAATATCATGCCTATTCACACCTGCTTATTAAGCAAACAAAAAGTAATTTTCGCTAATATGTGGTAACTGCTAATCAAAGACCTGTGTTTAAATTTGAGCGTTCAATTCTCCAGGCCCAGAGATGCATCTGAAGCTGGCCATCCAGTGTTGCTGAGAAAAACAAATGCTTGAGAACCAGGAGTTAGAAAAAGGAATTCTGAGGAAGCTTTGATGCTAGCAGTGTTAGAAGGCGCCAGGGTAAAATAAAAATAAAAAAGATAATTAATGCACTGTAGTTCTTTAGGAAACACATTTGTGGCCAGCAAGTTGGTTTTGCTGTACAGATTATTTTTTCAATGCTTTTTGAAGTTAGTTAATTTAACATTGAATCAAGGTTCTCATTCAAATAAAAGAACTTTAAATTATTACCTATGCTGAGAGAGACTGCATTGCAAAGCTAAACACAATGGAAAACACTGAATTGTTCAGTCTGATGAACAATAAGTTTGGATTAATTGATCTTTGGGACCTATCCAGAAAAGGATTTGAGTGTCTGGCCGGAGCTTTTCACACTGTGCTCAATGGGTGTTTACAGTTCTGCTCTGTAATGACAAAGCAGGAAAGGGGCAGAAGTGTTCTTCTGTCCCTCTAGCTCCTACAACCATGTCTATTTAAAGAGATAAAGACTTCAGCTTAAAATTCTAATCTGTTCAGCTCAACTGTGAATTGAGCTATTGACCTCAGCAAAACATTCTTGGACTTCCTTGTTGTTTCAGTGGAAGTGGTTCAGTAGGACATAACCTGACCCAAAGCCAGGCTAATACTTTTTCAACCCTTGTGTCCAAGACAACAACGATCTCTTACCTTGAAGGCCTTTCTGCCTGCTTGATTATTTCCTTTTTTTTTCCTTTTTTTTCTTTTTTTTTTTGTAAGGATGCACTCCTACCACTACATTTTGTTCATTTTACTTAGATAATAGTAATATTTACATTTATGTCTAATATGCCAGACTGATTTTTGGGTCTTTGTTACAAATTTTGTAATGTAATCGCCTACTTGATAAGCTTCTGCTTTGAAAGGGAACAAGTAAGTAAAGAAGCTGCTCTTATCCTTAATGTCAAACTGTTTTTCATTGCAAGTTTCTCTTCTCATTATTCTCAGGAGCCTATTTCAATTCTTGCAGAGCCTGTAAAAGGCAGAGTGCTGAATCTGTGTATGTAGCTCTAAGGAAAGAAACTTGAAGGAAAGACAGGGCAAAAGATGGGCTAATAAGCCAAAGCTTATTGTTTTGTCTCTTGTGCTGTCAGTGCTGGATGGAGAGTCGTTGCAGCGCTACTTCTTTAACAAGCTTCGGGATGTCTGCTTTGAGTGGCAGAAGCAGTTGCCACCACTGAGACCACTGAAGCGGTTCCTGCTGGTTTCCATCCACGCCATCCGTAACACTCGACGGAAAATGGAGGACCGCCACGTTCTGCTCCCGGAGTTCAATCAGCTGTTTGGTTTATCGGTAAGTCTGGACAAAATTGGGGAGGCCAGTTTGTTAGCTTTTCAACATTCCTATAAACACAATGACCAAGTGATGGATGATTTGTGAAATGGTAGGAATTTGTTGCCCCAAGTTATTTATCATGTTTGTGCTGGAGCAAGGACTTATTGACTCAGCTTGCTAGGGGCTAACTGCTGCCCTGGTAGAAAAGGATCTTGTGACCTAGGGTTTCATGTCATAAGTTATACGGGGAGACAGGAAGTTCACCTAGTGTTATGTTGCTGGAGTTATAATGTTTTTGTGACTGAGGTAACTGATATATTAAATAAAGAAAGGAGGAGAAGAGCAGTTGAAAAAGGACAAGTGCCAATTAATAAAGCTGCATTGGGACTATGTAACCAGCTGTCTCCTGTTTCAATTCCAGATTAGTTTTGAGGATATTAAATTACTAACAGTAAAGAAAAGCAATTCCCCTGCAAAGTACCCGTTTTATCCATTTTACACCTGGGTAAACTGACTTAAATTGCCCTTACCTATGCAACATCATATGGGAGAAAGCCCAGAATAAAGATTCTGTGTTTGCTGGTAGCAGTCTGAGTGATTTTGTTTCTGAACATGCATATGTCTTCCTCTCTGTCCCTCCCTTCGAAAGGATGGCATTGATCGCGCTTACTTTGCCGTATTTGACGGCCACGGTGGAGTGGATGCTGCCAATTATTCAGCAACCCATTTACATGTAAATGTTGGGCTACACGAAGAGATTGTTAAGAATCCAGCTGAGGCCTTGAAATGCTCTTTCCAGAAGACAGATGAAATGTTTCTTTTCAAAGCCAAAAGAGAGGTAAGTGGGTAGAGACTAATTCCATTGTATTTAAATAACATAGAGAACTGTTGGACAACATGGTATTAGCCAGAAAATTCTGGCAGTACAGTTTCTTTGTATTACTGATTTCTTTTTGAAATTATGCTACAAGTAAAGGTTTTCTGTGATCAAATTACTTATTTTTTTTGAGGAAAACTAAAATGTCAGTTCTTGCAAGTTCAAGATGGCTGATTGGAAATAACTGTTAAATGGTTTAAATGATCCTTTCTTACCAGTTATTTGAGAGAACACTCTGCTGACTCTTTGCCGAAATTAGACAGCCTCTAGATGTTCTGTTGTCCTCTTTCCCGGAAAAGAGGTTTCTCTCTTCCTGATATGATCACTGTCTTCCTCTTTCTTGTCCCACCTTTAATGTCACAGGTGGTTGTAAGATGAAAAATGCATTCTGTGGTTTAAATCAGACTCTTCAGTTCATTAAGTTTATTGATCAACTTTGGATCAAGCTGATATGATGAACATTCTTTCTTCAGATCTACTTAATGGAAGGATAGTTTATTATACAGTTTAGTGAGAACTCTTTTGTTGTAACAGTAATTGAATATTCATTGTTCATATCTTCATTTCTGTCAATGGGATCCAAAAGAGGGACCAGCATGTTTACAACATCTGACTGTCACTAATCTTTACAGGGAATCTGGGACAGTTAGGTTCCTTCCTTTGTTGTCCTTCTCATTTAAATACCCAAGGATGAGCTGATGTATGTGGAGCAAGGTGTCTGTAGTTGCTAGAGGTAGAGTGGAGAATGTCAAAGGGATTGGGGAGACCCGTGTGTGTTTGTGAAATGTTCATGCTACTGAAATGTGGATCCTCCTCTGTGTTCCGAACAATAGAGGTCTTGGTCTCCTAGATCAGTTTTGGAATTAATAGCAGAGAAGGAAGAATGTAACAGAGGCAGTATTAGCCATCTGCATGTTAGAATGTCTAAATAGTTTATTTCAAGTCTGTCTAATATCTTGTATTTTTTTCAGATACCTGAATTAAGATTGGCAGATCTGCTCTGCTGCATTTAAGAGTGATTACACCTAGGTTTACAATATTGCCATGTAACCTAGTAGGGCTTGTGGAATATTCAACTAACTTACCTGTTTCCTTCTGTAGAAGCTGCGGAGTGGTACAACAGGTGTATCTGCGTTGCTTGTGGGGAACACGCTACACATAGCATGGCTGGGGGACTCACAGGTGATGCTTGTGCAGCAAGGAAAAGCTGTGACATTAATGGAACCTCACAAACCAGAAAGAGAAGTAAGTCTGACTTGTTTTTTTTTCTCTCGTGTGTGTGTGTTGTCAGAATCTCTCTTGAAACCTTTTGGAATCAAGCCTCCTTAAGTGTTTGGTGCTTTATGTAATTACATCTATTGCATGGTAGGATTCAGAGAATTGACAATTACTTTTTTTTCCATCCACTCCTGTGCCTTGAAAAGGTGATCACTACACCTATGCCCCCTTGAACGTACTGATGGTACTGGTAGTCCTGACTTCAGTTGCTGCTCTGACTATCTTTGTAGTAATTACAAAAATTTGTAGTAATTACAGGATTTTTTGAGTGTGTGAATTTAAAACTGCCTGTTATAAATGAACTTATTAATTTGAGATTAATAGGTATTTAAAATGTTAGCATAATGCAAGTCTTTTGTTATATGTTGTGCTGTTATTCAAAAGCTAATGATAATCTACTAGCATAACTGGCTTAGTGTATTGCATTTTCCATATATTTTAAATAGCCAGGTATTTTATTACATGAAATTTGATGGAGATCTTGTGAGTTTAGATAGCATTGCATGACCATTTGCCTTCATAGCATGAATGTTTTTAATAACTGAGTAGTTAAAGGAGTATTAATGCAAATGCTATTGTTTCATAGTCTAGTTATCCAAATATCTATATATTTACCCGGTTGCTGTATGGGATGGGAAGAAGCCATTATACAGTTGGGAAGTAGGTGGGTTGTTTCCAGGTTGTTTCCAAAGTGCATATTTCTGAGCGAGGTTCTGATATGCATGTTTGCTATAGTCATAATATAAATAGAGAATCTGAAGCAGCTCTTGTTTGGGTTTTGTCTTTTTTTCCTCTTTGACTGGATAACAACAAGGTCAGGAAGTCATGGGTAGGTTTTCAGTATAAAAATTGTATTCTACTGTTTTTCAGGATGAGAGAGCACGTATTGAGACTCTGGGCGGTTGTGTAACCTATATGGACTGCTGGCGAGTTAATGGTACCTTGGCTGTTTCCAGAGCAATTGGTAAGATAAACCATCAGAATTAGTGTAGCTTAGATTAAATTTGATTTTAAACACACCACTTGAGCCTGTATGTTTAGTGTAAATGACGTTTTGCACAGCATCGACCAAAGAGTAAATGACTCTTACTGTCTTTGCCATAAGGCATCTAGCCTTCTTTATGTGTCTGAATGTCTGCTTGTGGTTTTTTGGTCCACTTTATTATCAATGTATCTTTCTCCTGACTTCAGTTCTTAGGTTGAATTGCTGCATCTTCCTTCAAATCACACATATCCAGCAATTTAGGTATTTTAATTGTAGTATTCCAGAATCTTATTAAACAAGCTAATTTGCTGCTTGCCAATTAGGGCAAAAAGATATAAGACCTTGGGCAAGTACAGTAGATAACTGTAATGTATGAGTGGCAGCAAATGAGTATAAACTTGTGTAATACTATTTAGATCAATAGCAACCCACATTTAATAAGTACGTCCACTAAGTGAGCAGATTCTTACAGCATTGTGCTCTATATCTGGATAGCTAGGAAAAATCTTATTTTCATAGCGTTATGAAGGCTGTACAAGAGGCATACTTGCAAAATGAAGGCCTGACTATCTCCTTGCACAAATACATTTCAGAGAGAAAAAGCTTTGAAAGAATTTCCTTAGTTTCCTTGCAAAATTAGGACAGCGTGAATTAGAGTAAGTCCTTATAAACCCACTGGATTTAGGTAGGTTCCAAGTGTTCTTAAAGAAACAAAGGCCTTCCATGCTTATTCCATAGCTTTTCAGTACTCTTGTCCTGCATCTGGTACCTCTGGACTATGATCTGACTGTCCTTGAGGATGGTAAAAGTAATTGGTGGCTGAAGAAGTAACGGTTTACATTTGAAGTAATGAAGCCTTTGTTTTGATTGTCTTAGGTGACATATGTCAGAAACCCTACATCTCTGGTGATGCAGATGGAGATTCATTTGAGCTGACTGGTTCTGAAGATTACCTGCTCCTAGCCTGCGACGGATTCTTTGATGCTATCAAGCCATATGAGGTTGTAGACTTGGTCCTAGATCATTTAATGCAAACCAAAGGAGCAGGTCTCAAAGCAGCAGAAAGACTGGTGGCTGCTGCAAAGGAAAATGGATCCAGTGATAACATCACTGTTCTAGTGGTGTTCTTGAGGGATCCTCAGGACATCTTGGCAGACTGTCTCAGAGACCCGAAGAGCGTTGGGGCTAGTGATGATGCTCAGAGCTCACCCTTTAATTTCCTCAGCTGTGAAGCAGCAGCCACACAGTGACAAAATCTGCTTAATCCAGAACGTTCAAGTAAGTTCACGTAAGGAACTGCTTTCCACTGAAGAAGCCTCTAATACAATAGGCAAAACGTGTCAGGAAAAAAAATGACAAATGGACAAACTCTTGACAGAAAGGCAAGACTCCTTTTACTGAGTTCCCATTTGTCTTTTCCTTCCTTCCCCCTCCCTTCAAAAAACACTGAGCAGACGTGGAGATTTGTACAGCTATTTCATCTCTGGGAGCAGACTTCTAAACTGTGTCCCAGGGCTGCTGGTCATATCCCTCTGCCCTGGAAGTGGTAAGAAACCGTAATATGTATAAGCTAAGGGGTGAGAATACCCGTTTGTGAAATCTGAGTGAAAATTTAAATTAGCGCTTAAAAAGAATGCTGTATGTTGTATTTAATTGTGATGTTACTTTGGAGACTGGGAGGAGAGTTGTCACCGTCCCAGAAAAGGTTGTTTCTGTGTGTTGTCTGTAGAAGCAGGCTTGGTGTGTGAAAGACTGGGTGACACCATTATGCTGTGTAAGTTGCTTTTGTTTTGTACCAAAGATGATACTACAAGAATGATGAAATCTGTTTATTCAAACAGAGACATTTAATTTTGTGTATATGGAGGGGAGAAAATGAAACTGAATGCTCCAGAAAAAGAGCAAGAAAGCTAACTAGAAATATCCCAGGCAAAATGATACAAAATCAACTGCTTTCTGGGATACTCTGGTTTATAAACTGGAATCTAATATTTAACTGCACTGGATTATTTCTCCCTAACAAACACGCTTTATTAGGCAACCTGAAAAGAAAGGACCCTTATTGTTGTATTTGAGAGAGATCCTTACAGTATGTATGCCTAGCAGTTAAATATGCTCTGTTCCTGCTACTTTTTTGTGCATTATACAAATGAGAATTTTATTTTTATGCTAAGTGTTTATTTGTTTATTTACTGATCTTTACAGTTGGAGGAATTTTTTGCAGTGTTACTTTATTTTGTTGTGGTTTTTATTTAAATTAGGATTTTAAAGTGGCTGTGTCTTTATTATCTGGTTTTAAAAACTGACTACCCTCAAGTGCCTTAAATATTTCACCCAAGGATTACTGGCTTCTTGTCATATTCTGGTGAGCCAGTTTATAGTGTTTTTAGAATGTGACTTTTTAATTTCATTAATACTAATGCTTAATGCACTTAAGTGTTTATTTTTTGTGAGTGATTTTAGTGGGAACTTGATTTCAAGAAAACATCTTGGTCATTGTTGCCAAATCTCATGGCTTGCAGTAAAAGCTCCACGGTACTTACTGTGGCTTACCCCCGCCCCATGCAAAAAGCTCTGGTCAGTTAATCGTGAAGTAACGGTCTGAGTCATCATGACTTTCATTTAAAAATGAACTTCTGACCTTCACAAACACAAACTAGAAACAGTTTAGTAACAGTTTTTTGATGAATAGATGGTTAATTTGGCCATACTTCATGAACTTTTGGGGTCTAAATAACATTCTAAGGGGATGTGAAGCTAAGGTGAGGATGAAAGAATCTTAGCGAATGTGTATGTTGTTGCACAACTGTTCTATCCAGTACCTGCTAGAGCCTCTGGTTGTGTTCTGTCTTGCTTTGCAAGCCTGGCTAGCAGGGCTCACCAAGATCTGAAGGCTCCATGGTAAATGTGTTAGTAATTTCTGTATCTAAACAAGAAGTGCTTTACATCTGGCAGCAACATTGTATGCCTAATTTAGAAGCACATGGCATTGCAATATGCCAGTCCTGTTGATTAAAATGTGTTCAACATTCCTTTAGGGAGGAAATTTATGTGGAAGAGTTGAGATGGCTAAAAGGAAGAACAGAGCAGCACTGTTTATGTCCACAGGGTCTCTGAATTGTCAGTTAGTGTGGGGCAATGCAGTTACCTTGAGTTTTTTGCTAGATTGCTATGGACGATCATACAGTTCAACATAGAAACTCCCCAGTGAGCTACCATCTGATTACATAGCAACTTGGACAGTGACTTCCTTGTTTTTCTGTGCAACAACAGGAGCTTTTCCTCTGAGAAGGTTGCAAGCACTTTTCCATTCTGCATTTTGCTGTCCTAAAATATGTGAGGAAGACTTTCTGTGATAGCAGCCTGGTAAGGGTAGGTGTTAATTTTTGTAGTGAACCTAAGGAAGCCTTCAGACTTGCACTGTAATCCCTTTGGATTTGCCATCTCCCATCTCTTTGATTTCTAACCCAGATATTCAGTGTCATGCTAAATTCTGATGACCACTAGTGCCTCTTCATGTCTTGGAAACAGTTCTCATTATCAATGTAGTAAGACTCATATAGAATTGTTTGCTTTCACTGCTATCTGAGGTTTATCAGGAGAGGGGGAAGCTATTGTATTCATGAAGGGAGATGTGAAATCTTGGTAAATTAATAGTATAGCTTAGTTACTGAAATTTGCCAAATTTCCTGAAACATAGAGGGAACTGAATAAGCCAAATTCTTTGTAATGATCCTTTTATTTCAGCCTTTCTGGGGCAGAACTGCATTATGGAGGAAACAAAGTCTAAGTCTTTCAGTAGATACTTACAGCTATATGAAAATATTCTTACTTGTTTCAAATTTGATAGATTTTTTTTTTTTTTTTTTTCATAATAATGTTACAAGAAGTGTCATCGGTATGGGTGGTGAGGAGCCAGCGGAAAGAGCTCTAGCAGAAGGTTATGAAGTTGAACTAAATAGTCCAAAATATGGAGTGGTGCTATGTTTTGAATAATGTGCTACATTAGCTTTTCTTATCTTTTCTCTTAAAGCTTCTTGAATTTCTGGTGTTGGCGGTTCTGTTCTGTTTTCCTCCCTCTTTTGGTTAAAAATAATATGTAATTCTGGTGAGAGAATGATCTCGCCTCTCTGGCCCTTCCCAGTGCCATCCCCAATGCATTAACACTTGTCCACCAATGTCAAACTGACTAATGACAGATTGACTAATTTGCCTGTTTCCTTGTTGTCTTTCTGATGGGCCTGCAACAAAAACAATTATCGAGTCTACCCAAAATCTTTGAAGCCATAGAAGTTAGCTGAAGGATTCAAGACAAATATTCAATGAAAAATGAAAGTATTTTTGCATTTTACCAGACTCCAAATGAATGTTCGCTGCTGCATTTTAGCATCCAGCATCAGAAAAATTCTTCCTTACAGAAGCCTGCGTTTTTAAAACAGAGCATGCTTAAATTCTTATATTGTGCTTCGTTGCAAACTAGCTGTAGTCATTCTGCTTAGTGGGTATCCAACATCTCTTTCACTTAGGGGTAATTCATACTTCTGCTTTTCTTTCTCTTCCCTGCCCCGCCCTCTCCTACGAAGAAGCATACCTAAGGCAGTCAAGTCTTCTGGGTCTGACATAGACAAGATTACAATTTTACAAATTACATTTGTTGGGGATTTGTTTTTTGGGGTATTTTGAGAATACAGAGGTTAGAAATGCAGGAAAATTTTTAGAACAGAGGGAGATTAAGTAAAATCCACCCTCTGAGTGATGGAGGAGTGAAAGAGAGAGACAGGAATGCATTTAAGTATTATTAATGCCTATTTTAAAAAGGAAGTGGGCTGGAAAATAGAGCTACAAATGTCAGTTCTTTAGAGTGAAATACCAGTGCTTGGAGGAATTAGAAACACACCCATTAGAAAGGCAAAACTCAGATGTGGTAACTGTCTTCAAAGAGCCAAGGAAGGAATCGCAGTAAAAGCATCCAAAGTGACTTTCTGTGACCCCTCAGCACTGTCTTGGAAGCTAATGCTGCTAAATGGGTTTTTCTGAACATCCTTATGTGTAAGGTGGTGCTAAGAGGGAGCATTCAGTGTACGCAGTTACTGGTCACCATGCAACTGCTGCCATGAGTAAAAGCCACGGAGTGTGTTAATGAACCAATCCAGCTGGTGAGCTCTCACAGGATGAGTAATTGGGCACGGAGTGGTTGCAGCAGAGTTGGCAGCTGAATAGTGTTAATCACAGTGATGACTTTAATAGCATTTAATAGACACTTATCTGAATTCAAAGTCAGATGAGATACTGCTCTTTTTAAAAGCATTTCCAGTGCTACTAGTTTTCTGTCATGAAAAGCCACTAGAATTTCCATTTTTTGTTGGATATTGGGAAAAGTGCTTCTCTTGCTTTCTGAATTCTGGAGATAAGTTGGCTGTCTGCACTGGAAAACCCATTTTCAGATGATAGCTTAAAGCAGCTGTCTGTGGCTGAAACTTCCCTCCCGGACAATTCTTTAAAAACTGACAAAAAGGTGCTTCCAGAACAAGTGGCTGAGGCATGCAGGTATTTCTAAATGGTGTTGCACAAAAGGTAACCAGTCTGTAAAGGGATAGACAGTTAAGTACTTAAATTCTAAATTCAGATTGCAGCTCCGCTTTTTGTGGTCGTGAGACTCTGTTGGTTAAATTACTCTTGTGAATGCAGGTACTTCATGCAGAGCACCAGACATGGTCTATTTCTGTTCTTATAGTACTGAAGTATCAAACAGATGCTTTAGGGAGAAGGTGGAGGGATGTTAGCCACAACAGAGCAGATTGCAGATGATTCATATATAATTTAGCTCTAGTTAGGCCTGAATTAAATTTCCCTGCTTATTTCTATTACTGTCCCTTTTACAATTAGGTCTGTGCCATCAGAGAAAATCCTACTAGGAAGTAATGGTCTGTACCCCATTTTTGAGGAGCAAACAACAACTGACGGACAAAAATGTCGTTCAGAAAGGGTTGAAGAGGGAGAAAAATGAGCACAAAACTTCCCAGTCTACACTAAGTTATGTATTATCTCTAAACACGTGTTTATAGCAGGTCTGATTGCATTTGAGAAGTTGTGCTGGAAAGAAATGGGGCTTCTGCTAAGCCGGTCATAACCTTTAAAACTGACAGCACCAAAACCAAGAGGCTAGTCCTCCCTGCTTTCCTACATCAAGCCACTAAAACAGCCAGCTCTGTTGAGTATTTGTTTTGCAGCGTTGACAGCTCTAAGCCGCTTTTTGCATATGTTTTGGTTGTTTTAAATATATTTATTGGATTTTACTTTATCTAAAGTTATTTCTATTGATATCAATCATGTCAGCCGAAAAGTAATCAAATGGAGACATGAGGGAGTGCCTGTCTATCTGTCATAGACCCTTCTTAAAATACTGCCATAAAATGAGCTGGCAGACCCTGGTGAGAACCTTATCTCTGAATAGAACAGGAACCCAAAACCTTACAGAGAATCACTTAAGCCCTTATTTTGGTGTGACCCTTTGGAGCCTGAACGCTCACAACCTTCCCCCCAAGCTATTCCATGTCTTTTCCAGGCTCTGCACGCTGCTGCTGGTGCACACAAAAATAAACAAAGGACAGCTGTGTTGGCAGCGTAGAAAATTTAGCAAGATGCAGCTTTTGTCAAACAGAAGAGGACAAAATCAATAGGAAAAGAAATGTTTTCAAGCTTCTTGGAATGCAAACAATGGAATTTAAAAAAAAAAAAAAAAAAAAAAAAGCAACCTAGGAGAGTTGGCAGTGCACTGTCAGCTTGAAACCACTGTTTTAAGCAGATGAATTTGGCTGCTTTGTAACGTCTGCTTTATTTTGTTAACAAACTCCTCTCAGGGTTTCATGTCTTGTTGATAAGTGCTTTTTAGTCTGAAGAGAGAAGATATATTTAAGTTTCTAAGGAGCTGAATGTATCTGGGCTTTGTGACTAGTTAATTATGATTATTGAATTTTCGCTCAACTATTAAGCCTGATTATTAATTCTCAGGATATATTAATATCGCACTGAACTTACTAATGATTAAGTGGTTCTGGATTTCCATCCACTAGAACTTCCTCAGTTTTTCCTGATCTAGCAGATCACTTCGCAAAGTTTATCATCTTCTCTGTGGCGATACATTAGGTGTGTGGAAGGTCTGTGGCTTTGGTAAATGGAGCTGGAAGGTGTGACCATCACTCTGCAGGAAGTATTTATCCTTTTATCTAAGAAGTGATGATTCCTTTTGGATGTCTAAGGATAAAGAGGTAATAGCTAGGGAACCAGAGAGATCCTATGGGGACCTTCTCAGGGCAATTAAATATTATTACTTCCTCTTTTTCATGTTGTCCTTTCTAACTTTGTTAAAAGGCATTTTGCTTAATACTGGATGATTAATGCTTCTGTCTTTTTTTTTTTTTCCTTTTTTTTTTTTTTTTTTTT
>WHYT01013328.1:0-18237 GCA_009806455.1 Tetrax tetrax
CCCGTCCGTCCCAACCCCCCCCCCCCGTCTCGTGTGACGCCAACCCGGGCTGAGAACAGACGCGTTCGTTGCGCCGAGCAGCAGCGCCGGGGCCAATGGCTGCCGCACCGCGGTGCATGACTTCACCGGCCGCGCCGCGCATTGGCTGCTCGCCCCGCTGCCGCCATTACGCGCCCAGCGGGCCCCCCGTTTCGCCACAGCTGCTTCCCCGGGGGCCTCAGCCTCCCCTCGCCCCAGTGACGTAGCCCCCCAGGGATTTGCAGCCCCCCGAAAGCCACCGCTGCCGTCCCCGCGCGAGGCCATGGCGGTGGGGTCCCGGCTGCCCCCTCTGACCCCACCGCAGGCCCAGGCCCCTCCAAATCCACCCAAATTCCTGCTTTTGCCAGGCCCTGACCCCCCGTCCCACGTCCCGCTTGGAAGCGGAGCAGCTGGGGAAAACCAGGCACCCCACGCCTTCCTTCAGCGCTGCTAACGAGGGCTCCCCAATTAGCGGGGCAGATGTGGCGCTACGGGACGGGGAAGGGGGATTTGTGGGGTTTTGGCTCCCGGGGTCAGCGGAGGGAGGGGGGGACGGGGACAAGGACGGTGCCGCGGGGCGTGCAGGCCGCTGGCACCTGTTGGGCGGCTCCGGCTCCGGCGGAGGAGCCGCATGCCTCCAAAATTGCGCACGCCGCCATGTAGGTCACCGAGCCGGTCATGACAGGGTGGCAGCACCGGCACCCACGGCCCCAGGGTGGGGGGGGGGCACCCATGGGTGCTCGGCGCGGTGGGGACACCCGGGGCCGGCCGGGAGCTTGTCCAGCCCCCGGGGGTCCTCGTCGTCACGTGGGGCGCTGGCGGCGTGCTCGCTGCATGTGCGGTGCATGCTCACCGCGTGTTGGTTGCGTGTTGTGCCATGTCACCTGCGTGTCACCGGCGTGTCCTACACGTGGTCACCGCACCCCCTCTGCGGGTCTGGTGCACGCTGGCTGCCCGCTGCGCGCTCGCCACGCGGGCCTTGCGTGACCTCTGCGTGTTTGCTGCGCGCCTGCGCTTGCCATGCACGTTCATTCCATGTCTGCAGGCTCGCTGCTCGCGCTCCGTGCTCACCGCGCGCTCTCCACACGCTCCCGGCCTCGCCATGCACTCGCTGCCTCCCGCCCCGTATCCCACCTGCGAAAGGTGTCGGGGCCACGCCGGCGCCGTTCAAACCGGGGCCAGGGGCGGCGAGAGGCAGCGGGGCGCGAGGGGTGGCTTCCTCCAGCTGCGGGCGAGGTTTGCAGCCAGGCGTGACGAGAGCGTCAGGTCTCAGGCTGCCGGGGACAGACAGCGAGCGCCCGGTGCCATTCGGCTGGGGGGTTCCCGTGGGCGCGGGGCGCCGGGACGCGATCCCCCTCCCTGCGCACCCCTTCCCCACGGGCCAGTCGCCGCGCGGCAGCCAGGCGTGCACAGGAGCCCACGCACGTGTGCACGAGGGCGAAGCGGGAGGCGGCAGAGCGTCGCCCCACGGGGTGTTTGCGCACACACACGCGTGTGCGGCTGGCACACGCGTGCACAGACACACGTCTGCAGGCGCAGCTGGGGAGCCGTGCAGTCGCCCAAGGGCCGGCTCGCACGTGGACGTGCAGACGTATGTGGACGTGCACACACATGCACACGCACACGCGATCACGTGTTGGTTTGTCGCCTGCACACGTGTTTAGCGTGGTGCATCGCCCGTGTTCCCCGGGGGGGCTGAGGGGTCTCCCCTCTCCTGCACAGCCCTGTGGACGCTGCCCGGCCTGAATTTTTTTTTCCAGGGAAACCCGAATTTTGAGGCATTTTGTGCCCGATGTTCGCACCCAGCATCCCAGGGGCTGCAAACCCACCGGGCCCTGTTTTTCGCTGGCACCCCCGAAGTGACCGTGCCCCCCACGCCGTCGCCTGTCCCCGCGCCCCTCGGTGCCGCCGGGACGGGGGTCCCCACGGAGCCCCGCGCGCTGGGACCGGCCGAGGGAAAACAGGAAAGCGCGTGGGGCCGCGCCGGAAGGCCGCTATTGTTGGCGTGAGGAGCGGAGCGAGCGTGAACCGGGCCGGAGGCCACGGCGGCCGCGGGCCGGGGGTCCGGCACGGCACGGGCAGGGGCAGCGGGAGGGTGGCGGCTCACGGGGCGCGCAGGGGTTCCTCCTCCCCTGCCCCGCTGCTCCGGTTTGGAAGGAAAAACCCAATAAAAATCCCTTTTCCCTGCGTTGTTTCCTCGGCACGAGGAGGGCCCAGCCTGCCTCCCCTGGAAGCGGGACGATTTGGAGCCCTGGCTCCATTTCAACCGAAAAATCTCGCAGAAAACCTGGAATTTCCTGCCAGGCAGGAGTTTGACTCTCCCGGTGCTGGTTCTGTGGCCGGGGCAGGATGGGGCGGGAGGGACGGGGGACACGGGACATGGGGGACACGCAGGCCTACGGCACGCGCAGGCGTATGGCCACGCTGGCTCACGCTCCGGCGCCTTCCCCAGCCTCCCTCCTCGCCCTGCCGTGGCTGGGGGGGTTTGGGCAGGATGCCGGGGCTCCAGCGCACCCCCAAATCCCAGCTCTCGCTCCCCACCACCGCTTTGGGGTTTTCCAGAGGGACGTGGCCCCGGTTCCTCACTCCCCGGCTGCGGTGGGGAAGGGGGGGCCGGGCAAACCCCTCTTGGGTTTCCCAGTTCCTGCTTGGCACCCACATTTTGGGGCTGCCCCACCCCACCGTGTCCAGGGGCCTCTGTGGCAGAGCTGCCGGGCTCGGGGATGGCGGTGGGACAAGGCCACAGACCCAGGAGGGGTGGCCGCGCACGGAGTGGGGAGGGTGGTGCCGTGCCTCAGTTTCCCCAGCCGGAGGAGGGAGCAGCCGTAACCCACAGCCGAAGCAGCCAGGCCGCGCGCCCCGAGGGAGGGCACAAGCCTGCACGAGGGTGGTTTCCCCCCAAAAAAAGCCTTTGAGAGGAGACGCCCGTTCCCCGAACCCCCAGCAGCCCCGTGGGGACACGGCCAGCCCCATCCCCGCCACCGAAACGCAGGGGACGGGGAGAGGGAGAGAGAGACGGCAGGGATGGGCCAGGGCTCGGCGCAGGTGTCCGTGGGGAAGATGGGACCGAGTCACCGTGGGGAGGGAAATCCCTGCGGCCCCCGAAACCAGGGGGCAGGAGCTGCGGGAGCTGCGGTTTTGGGGTGTTTGGGGAGGGGGCTTGCGCCGCGCCACAGCGGAGGTCTCGCCTCGGTCAGCGGCAGCAGACGGGAGAAGAATCTCCAAGAGGCTTTTGGACGCCCCGGGCTCTTTTCGCCCCTCTCCATCCTCCAAATTCCTGGGAAGGGGTGAAACCCACAGGAAACCCCCACCGGCCGCGGCCGCGTCACCGTGGGGTGGCCCCGGGCGCCGGGGGACACGGCGGGAGGGGAAGCGCAGGCTGGCACACCGCATGGTTTCCTAGAAGGAGCAGAAAAAGTCCCAAACCATCCCCAAAAAATCACCCCCGTGAGACGTGGGGAGGAGACACGTGAGCCGCTCCCACGATTTTCCAGAAGGGTCGCCACGTCCTGTCCACGTTCCCAGCGCGTGGATGGGGTCAACGGGATCTGGGGAGCTGCTCTGCCGGCCCGGCCGCGTCCTACGAGTGTCACCTCCTCCGGGGAGCCCGGGCCCAAAACCAGACGGGGACAAACCCACAGCCCCGTGCTCGGGGAGGTGGCGGCGGCCGGGGCCGCCATGTCCTCACCCAGCGGGGATGCGGCTCCCGCACGGAGCCCGGGGACATTTCCCAGCCGAAGCCGAGCGGCTGCAGGTGCCGTGGGGACCCCCAAACCCTGCTCCCCTGCGGCTACTTGCCGAGGGCCTGTGCAACCGCTGCCCCTGCTCGCCAGCTCCGGAAACCAAGGGCCAATTTTAAGCAGAGCCTAACGGGCACCAAGCTCCTAAAGCTCCTGAGCTCCCCTGGTTTTGGGGCCAGAGGAGAGGACGCGGGGCGAGCGATCGTTTCCTCGGGAAGAGCGGGCGACATCCCGAATTGTTTCCCATGGAACATCCGGCCGCGGCCGAGCGCCCCGCGGCCCTGCAGCCCGTGCCCGCGCCAGCTCCGGGGCAGACACCATCTGTGATTTTTGGGAAGGGGTCAGCCCCGCAGAGCGGAGGCTGCTGGAGCCCTGGACACCTTCCCCGCTCGACGCAGATCTGCAAATCTCTTCTTGGGGCTCTCGCCAAAGCTTTCGTGACACAAAAGTCTGCGCATTCCAGGGGAGACGAGCGAGAAAACCAGCGATGGGTCCAGGTGACAGCCGAACCCGCTCCGCCGGGCCGGGCTGGGCTCCAGGCGCTCGCCGCAGCCCGCTCGCCCGCAGACTTCGACGCCCTCGCGCCGAGGCAGCTGCGGCTGGCGGGCGCGTAAACACGAGGCCCCCGCACCGGGGAGATGAAAGCGGGGCGCTGCCGGGGCGGCGGAGGTGAAAAGGGGGAGGCAGACGCAGCGACAGGCCGAGTGCCGGCTCTGCAAACTTGTCTGGGCAACATCCTGCGCCGCCGCACGCTGCGGAGGACGGGAACCTCCGGGCCCCTGTGGCTTTTCTCCCCTAAAGGTGCTTTTCCTCCTCCTCCTCCTCCCTCGGCTGAGCCGGTCTCGCATGGACGCAGCCAGATTTTCCCCCCAAAAAACGGAAGGCAGCCCCATGGGTGACAGCCGATGGGTGCCGCCCGCTCCTGGACGCGGCACTCACGGCATCCGAAGTCGGCATGAAAGGGAAAAAGGTGAAAAGCGGGGCGAGCAGCCCCGGCCCCGCTCAGCTCCTGCCCGCAGCCCCGTCCCAACCGGCCGCTCGAGCCCCCGTGCGTTTGCGCCCTGGCGCGCAGGACCCGGCTTGGCTCCTGGGGCGCACCGGAGGCTGGGGGGCTGCTGCCGCCTCTCCCAGGCAGCAGTGGTCTCAGCTCCATGGGGTCTCCGGCTACGGCACCGCACTGGGGCGAGGCCCGGTTCCAGCTGAGCTGCACCCACAAAAATCCAGGAGAGGGGCCGGAGGGGGCTTGGGAGGGCTCGCGCCTCCGCCGTGCACGGGGAGCGGGCGGTGCACGGCCGGCCAGCAAGCCGCCAAGCTTGAATGCTCCCCTCCTGCCCACGTCCACCCCAGTTTTGGAGCCGGGAGAACCAGCCCTCGGCTCCAGGGACGTGGCAGACAAGTCAGGACAATCCCCGCGCGCTGGTGGAGCTCCAGCGCCCGCCCGTTCCGCCCCAGGGCCCTGGGAACAAGCGTGGGGCTTGGAGCGGCCCCGACCCGGCACCTCGAGTGGGAGAAACCGAACTTGAGGGTGGCAGAGGCAGGAGCACGCACCCGGGAGCTTTTAGCAAGCGTAGGAAAGAGCTCTCGGCGCGCTGCCCGAGGAGTCCAAACACACCGTGTTTGTTCTGCTGCCGGAGGCGGAATCACGAGACGTCCAGCGACGGGAGCGTACTGGGTAAATACGATATAATTTATTGGTTCCATTTCAGAGAACGACAGTGGTATTCGTACGAGTGTCCTACCAACAGCACAAGAAAGGAGTCGGCTACGTACAGAGATCCCAGGACACGGGAAAACTTTGTAGGGAATAAGCGGTTAGTGGTCGTTTGGTCGCTGTTCACGGAATCTTCTCCTGTAAACGCTGCTCCCTCGCTCCCCCCAAATCCTAGGTAGAGCTACCTACCTACCTGGGGGCACCGCAAAGCTCCCGCCACGCAGCGGAGCTGCCCGTGCAAGCGGCAGGCGAGGCGGCCGCGCATCAGAGGTTACGAGACGCGCGCAGCCCAGCGGGGACGTGCGGCTCGGGAAGGGGGAGAAGGCTCCGTACCCCGACGGGAAGCAGGAAACGGTCCGCACGCAGCCGGTAAGCGAGGCCGGAGGGCAAGCAGCCCAGTTTTTTCCCAGCAGGGTCAGCGTACCGCGACGTGGGGAAGCACGGGCGTTCCAGAAGACTTCAAATCCAACTTCTGTCAGAGGGAAAGCAAGGGGGGCCAAGCCTTGGGGACAGGGTGCCAAGCGGAGGGCGAGCGCAAAAGCAGCTCTGTCCAAAAACCGGACTCACAGCCCGTGGGAGAGGTGCTGGATCCAACCAGCACCCCAGGGGATCCACGTCCACCAGTCCCCAATCCCCACACCACCTCCCCGGGCGGGTGGGCAGCGGGCGTCCGGAGGGAAGTACCGCTTCTGTCGCAGCGCCAGCTACGCGACGCGGCTCGACCTGAAGCCTCTGGCTCGGCTCCCTCGGTGCCGCTGCAGCGAGGGGACAGGGAAGAGGCAGCACAGGACGGCTCTTCCCTCCTCAAAGAGTGAGCATTTCCATCAAGTGGCCCAAAATAATTTCCTTTTTTTTGTTTTTATAGAAATTACTATAAAAAACTAGTTTATCTAGAGCATCTTTAAAAAAATATTCCTGCAATATCACAGTTTTACATTGAAACTCCTTAAAAATATAGAGATTTCTTTAACAAAACGTCTCTGTTCTCCCCTTGGATCGCGCCTCCAACGCAGGGGTGGGACTGGGAGTCCTCGGAAGAGACGCCGAGGTGGGAGCGGGCAGGTCTCAGTGGCACATCCGGGAGGTCATTTCCTTCTGTCACAGGGAGAGAGAGGACAAGGGCCCATGAACGACGCTCCGGATTCCCAGACGAGGGTGTGGATGAAAACCCCTCCCCTCTCTTTGGTCAGAAATACCCTCCTCAGGCACGCGGCGACACCGAGAGCTCCAGTTTGGGTAAGTCCCCGCTCCCCGCGCCGCTCCCACTCCCAGCGCCGCAGGACATCCTTCCAACTGCCCAAGGGCTCCGCTGCTTTCGGCTTCAGAAACGTCAACCGCGCCTCCCAGGTCTCAGCGCCCACCCCCAGCCCACCCTTCCCGCGGAGCCGGACGGAGCAGCGCGGACCCCGAGCCCGCCCGGCCGCTCACCAGTGGTTCCAGCTCCTTGGTGTCGATGAGATTGAACTCTTTCACAAAGTAGTAAAAGTGCTTGTAGCAGGTGTTCACGTGGGCTTCCGACCCCATGTGGGTGATCCTGTCGAAATGGTGGATGTAGACGTGGACGAAGACCCGGAAGAGCCTGGAGAGAATCTTCTTCACCACCGGGAGGAAGTTCTTGGGGAAGGGCGTACCTGCGAGGGGAGACACGACCACGAGAGACTTTCAGCGAAGTTAAAACTGCTTCCTTGGGGCTGAAATAAAGAGATAAAATGGAAAGACTGAGACAAAAGGGCTTCTCTCCCTGGTAATTTCCAGTTCCCTTCTCCTCCTTCCTTTCCCTTTGGATGAGATTTTTCAGAGCACAGATTTCTCAAGTGGCAGAGCAGCAGCTGCTCCAGCCTGATCGCGTTTTCTTCTACTCCCATTCGCCGTGTTTATAAAAACAGCGCAGAACGCCAGATACGACCGAGCCGCTTCCCGAAAGAAAGAGCCGGTGCCGTTAACTCCCCACGGTTATCTCCTCTTCTGCTGTGTCTTCGGCTCTTTGGTTAAAAATTACAGACGGTACGGTCCTCGTTAAAGGCGCCGGTTCCTGGGGACCCGCTCAGCCACGGCCCTGCGGCGCAGCGCTCCGGCCAGCGGGCCGTCTCAGTAGGCTACGACAGTTTGAAGCGCACACCCGGCGTTTCTGGAGGGACGAGGAGCAGTTAAACCCTTCCGGCGCTCTGCAAGAGCTGCAGCACTTCAGTCAGCGTTAAGGGCAACGAATCTGGTAAAAGCTGAGCTGAAAACAGCAATAACAGCAGGAAAAAAACCAAACCCTCACGACCCTCCTGCTGTCAGAAACTTGTCTTGCCTCCCCAAGCAGCGTTTCACCTGTCCAAGAGGCTGTTTTTGGCCCTGCTCCCGTTTTGGCACGAGCGGAGGAGCCCTGGGGATGCTCGTGGCAGAGGGGGCTGACGCGTCCCCAACGGTGGCCAACCGCGTCCCGTCAGAGCTTCGACGGGAGAAGGCCGGGGCGGGAGGGAGGGAGGGAGCTCTGCTGCGTCTTGTCTTCTGCGTCCCGGAAAAAGGGAGCGCTGAACGGGATCGATCGGATTTACCTAACGCCTTAATGAATCCTCACATCTTATTCAACACAAAACAAACCAAAAAACCCCAACGATCTTTGTTCCAAAGCCAGTACACCAAGCTGCGTTTGGGTAGGCAGATTTCGGTGTCTTGGGCCAAATTCCCATTTCCATCACCCTGGCAACAGATAAAACGCCGCCACTCCCTCCACGCACATGTCAGCATCCCACCCCGCTGCAGCCAACACCCGAGGGCACGCCAGGGAGCACGGAGCTGGAAAGGGCAGCGTCAGCTAACGCCAGCCTGTCATAACAAAGGGGCTGATTGCGGAACCGCGGCCACCATCAGCAGGCCGAGGCGGAGCACGCGCCTCACACCCGAGCTAGCAATCAGCTCTGGAAGAGCTGCTGCCTGTCAGGAGACCATGTCCAGCAGGAACGACGCAGGAGTCACGGCAGAGCCCGACTTTTTTATCAACAGCCTCTTGGTTTTGCTGCCTAGGCTCTGCTTGGCTTTCCTTGAGGTATCCATGGCCCTGAAGGGATCTGGTACAGCTCTGGGTGTTTTAGCACTCCAGAAGAGCTGTGAAGTTTCTCAGGTGCTTGGAAGAGCTTACTGCACCCTCAGCCTCGGAGCGGCACAAAGGGAAATAGCTCTGCTGCAAGGGTGACCTGTGCAACAGCATCTCCTGGAACAGAAACAGGACCTGCGGGCTCAAACCAGACCGCTCCGCACCAGCCGCCCGTCCCCCAGCCGCCACCGGAGCCGAACTCACCGACGTTGGTGGGAAAGATGTCCTCGTTGTTGATCTGTACCTCAATCCAGTCCATCAGCAGGTTCATGTACTGGGGAGCAGACAGGGCCGTGGGTTTGCGGTACTTGTGCTCATCCTGCCATCGGTACTCGTACTTGGGCCCCCCCGACATGACGGGGCAGGACTGCTCCGTGCAATAGTCACTGATGGTGCCGTAGATCAGGTTGATGCGGTTGAAGAAGTCGACCACGTGCACGGCCACCCAGTCATTCTGCTCCTCTCCCGGCGGCAGCTGGACGGCGACTTTCAAGTCCAGGCCAGCATTGAGTGAGGCTTGAGCCTTCTTGTGCAGCTCAAACCGCTGAGTCCCCGGCTCAAACTTGCGCTTGGGCCGGAAGGTTTTGTCTTTATTGAACACTTGCTTTAGAGCATGGGACATTTTTCTTCTCTTCTTTCTTTTCCAGGTCCGTAGCGACGACAGCCGGAGACGCAGCGCTGTCCCGGGGCAGGGCTGGGGCGACTCTGATCTTCACAGAAACCTCCCTCCGCTCATCTGGTCCTGATCTGCAAGGCAGCACAGAAGGGCAGCGATTAGGAGCAGCTCTCTCAACAGGAAACCTTGCCTAAATCCCATAGGAAGAGATCTGGGATACCATCTGCGCCCTCGCCCCAGATCTGAGAAGGGGGGGAAGCCAACGTCAGCTTTCTTCCCTCCCCCTTTTCACAGCCCAGCTCGCGGCAGAGCGGCGAGAGGTGACCTGGGCTGAACGAAGCGTCACCCCGCTCAGCGCGGGGACGAGGGAACCAGCCCCGCGGGGAGGAGACGCGGCGGGAAGGAGCACCCCAAGAACCCCAAACCCCACGGAGCCCAGGAGAAACTCCAGCGCCTATTCAAGGGCCGCAGCGAGCAGGAGCTGCGTGGGCTGGCGAGGCGCTGACGACAGGCCACGAAAGGGTGGAGGGGAACAAGAAGAAGAAGAAGAAGAAGAAGTTGTCACGGCTCAGGCACCCGGAAAGAGAACATCCTGAAATAACACCAGCTCTACGAGCAGCCGCAGCCTCCTCTGCAGGTGCAGGCAGACCGTAAACAGATTTCTCACTTCAGTTTAGCTCACTTCAGGTTGAAGGCCGGCTTGAAAGATCAGGGAAAGCTCATCTTCCTCCTCCAGCCCGTGGAAAAGAATCAGCTCCAAGAGGGTGAGCACAAGTTGAGATCTGAAGGGACGCTGACGAGAAACACAGCTCTGTTTATCTGCAGCTAATTATACCTCCTTTGTTCCCTCGCCTAATTTGTGTCAAGCTGCTCTTTGATGGAGGCTCAAGGCAGAAAGCTGTGCGTACCCAAACCATTATTTTACATGTGTGGGACAGAGAAATAAATACAGTAACAGAAATTCACTACAGCTGATGCCTTACCGGGTCTGGCAAGTAAGAGTTTCCATAGTATCGTGCGAGAGCAAGCACACACATCCCTTTCACCAGGCAGAAATCGGCTCAAGATTTACAGGAAGCCGCAGTGCTGTTCCAATAGGTGAACGCTGTTCTCAGAGGTTGGCAAGAAAATCCCAAATTCAAGGTCGAGACTACCTTTGCCGCGAGTCAGCCCACCTCCGACAGATGCTGCCTAGCGCTAATCGGCGCGTCTTCTCCAGAGAAAGATTTAAAAGATTTAAACCAAGGCCTCTTTCTTTTCTTATTTAACGACCCAAACCACTTCAGCTCGTCCCACTACGAACAGGCTCAATGCTTCCCAGTGCTGCTTTTTCTCCGGGAACGGGCTCCTCCCGTGCAGGAGCAGAGATCTCCAAACTCCTGCTGCAACGCGGGCCACGACATGCGTCAGGAGAAATGAAAAAAAAAAAATATTTTAATGTGGTTAGGCGAGATTTGCCCTGGGCTGCAAGGTGAATTCATCGCACGTGTGCTGTCGCTGCGCGCAGCACTGCTAAAACAGCTGTTGTGACTCCGAAAAGTACCATGTGAGAGTCAAAAAGGGAAAAAAAATAAAATAAACCCCCCAGAAAACGTGTCCTTACAGACGTGGTTAGAGGAAGCAGCGGCAGCGCGGAGGGACACCTGAGCACGAGGCGGCAGCTCTGGTTACCCAGCGCCGCGTCACGGCCTGACCACATCCTGCGGCGAAGCGCCGAGGCCAGCCGGCAGCGCGGAAGCGCCGGGGGGACTGCGCCCACCCCGCCGCGGCGCCGCATCCGGAGCGAAGGCAGGATCGGGCTGCAGGCAGCGAACAATGTGGACGGCAGGTGCCCAGCCCGCCGCTCCCTCCAGCGGGAAATCAGCCCCGGAGAAGTACGGTGCACGCGAGGATTTCCTTACGCTGGAGATGGAGAAAGAAGTGTCCTTTCAAACAAACACGCCATAAGCACCAGCACCGCCCTCCGCACAGGTCCCCGGCGCGGTACGGCTCGGTTCCTGCTTCTTTTCTGCACGATCTGCCCGATTCCAGTGAATCCACTTGCGTCCGTGCCGGCCTGAGAGCGCAGCCGGGCGCCGTCCCTTCCGCGGGACACAGATGGGCTGCGGCCGCGGGGCTCGGCCACGCTCATCAAGAAGCAAACACCGACCATTTTCCAGAAGAAGTTGTCACGTAAGCAGGGCGAAGAGGCTTTTAATGTGGCTTCTTTAGCACCAAGGCAGCATTCATCCTACAACCAACTTCCTCTTCCTAGGGAGACATCACTCATGAGAACCGGGGAGCTCGACACAGCAGCGATCGTCTCGCAGCCGGTTCAGCATCTGTCTGACGGCGTTAGCAAAATGAGTAGCTAAGCCTTCAAGCAGAGGCAGCTGATTTAATTACGGTCGTTGACTGCAACTCAGCTCAAAGAAACGCTTAGCTCTAGGAAAGAAAAAAAAAAAAAAAAAAAAAAAAACCAGACGCAGAGACCAAAAGCATCTCTGACATTGCTGGAAGATGATATCACGCGGACAACACCTCCTTCCACGGGCAGGAGTCACAGCTCGGGCAGCTCCAGGCCGCCGCCTCCGCGCGGCCGGGAAAGAAAGGGTAGGAACAATTAGGATACAGGACATGCGAAGCACCTGAAGGGGATTTGCAAGCTTCAAAGATGAGAGGAAAAAAAAAAAAAAATCCAAGTCTCCTACAAACCAACCTGCAGTACGTTTTGTTTACGCCTCCCTCCCAGGCACACGTCAGCGGCGCTCCGAGGACCTTGGCCGCCCCTCCGAGAGCCCCGCGCCGAGGGAGGCGGCTGCAGCACAAACACCCTTCCAGCTCCTCCGCTGTTGCCAAGGACAGGAGCGGCTCCCTGCTACGCTGTGAAGGAGGGGACTTGCCTGCCCTGCGAGGGGGGTGGAGGCCTGGCCTCCCTTCCCTTCCCAAAAGCTCGTTTTGTCCCCTCGCTCTCTGCTCTCACAGCTCCAGTCCCAACGCCCTGCTGCTCCCCTCCCCTCGCCGGAACGGCGGATCACGCGGTGCTGCCTTGCTTTCAAACCAGGCTCCGGACAGAGGAAGCCCGGGCCATCGCTTCCCAGCCTCTTCGTTACTTTTACACAGATGCGGTATGAGAAAAGGAAACACATGACACATTCTCCAAAACCCCCGGAAACTGCCTCCCCTCGCAACCTGCCACAGCCGTGCCGAGGTTTTCCAGGAGCGAGCAGCATTCCTGCCGGATCACGCCCTCCCCACAGAGGCAGGACGGCCCAAAACGCCCTTCCAGGAGTCCCACGACTGTCAGCGCCTGCCCCCAGCAACACCCGGTGCTCCTCTCCGGGGTTTAACCACAGCCAGGGGAAAAAAAGCAAAAAAAAAAGCAAAAATAAAAAAAAAGCAAGCCAGCACGTCAGCAAGCTCCTACCTGCGTTCCTAGCCTCGGCAGTTGCTCACCCGTCTCTGCAATTTCTACACGTGCTCGTAGGCACTGAGGCAGAGCGCTTCCTTTTTCAAAAGGAGGAGCAGGGGGAAAGAAAAAAAAAAAAAGAGAAAAAAAAAAAGTCCTGTTTCATGTGTGGCTGCAACGCGAAGGCTCCCGCGGCCACTTCCCTGCCAGTGACCCCCGTGCCGGGGCGGCTCACATCCTGCTGCCGCGCTGGTCAGAGAGCCCTGGAGCAAACCCCAGCGCGCAACGCGTTTCTCCCACTAATGGATTTCTCCCGTTTCCCTTCAGGGCAGCCGCGCCGCTGCCCTGCCAGATGACAGCAACGCGACGCTGCTGCTCCGCGCTCACGCCGAGCTGCTCCGCGCTCACGCAGCTCCGTCTGCGGCTGCTCGGAATTGCAGCCCTTGGGTGACGAGTCCGTGCCAGCCGCCCCGTCCCCGCGGCTCCTGGGAAGGGAGAGGGGAAGAAGGAACCCCCGCCTTCCCCCGGCGCCGTTCCGCGTCCTTACTCACCGCTCACGCCGCCGCTCAGGCCAGTTTCCGAAGCAGGACACGCAACCGGCTGCGGCCACCACAGATCCGACGCAGCCAACGCTCCGAGTGCCAACGGAACGCACAGAGCGTGACTGAGAAGCAAAGCAGCTTCGAAACAGACAACTTAAAGAAAAAAAAAAAAAGCAGTGATGGCCACACACGCACATTTTTGGGATAACTACCCCCACTCCTCTCACAAATACCTTCCCACGGCTGTTCCGCGCTAGCTTGGTTTCCCGGCACGGGACGATCCTGGTTTTCTACGCTCAAAGGAGAGATCTGAACACGGAGAGCGCGGAGCAGACCGATGAGAGCACGCAGGGCCGGGCTGGCCCTACCGACAGCCTTTCGGCGCCTCCGGAGCCAGTCTGGCAACCAAGGAGGCAGCTCACCCTCACGGGATGAGGTTTGGAGTCGATTTCCGACAGGAGAGCCGGAGGCCTGTCCCCAGGCTTACCTCAAGCAGGGCAGGGCACGGCGAGGAGCGCGTGGGGCACAAGAGGAGGGCCGAGCGCGGCGGCGGCAGACGCGCCTGACCATTCATAATCCCGGCGAGACGGCACTTCCACGTCAGCCGGCTTCCTGTCTGGCACCGAGTCCGGCCTCCCGGCCCGCGGAGCTGCCAGTGTTTTCCCAAAAGCTAATTATTCCCCTCTACGAGCTCCGTCGCGGCGTTTCGGGGTTTAATCCCGCAAGAAGAGCCGAGCAGCTGCCCAGCGTCCCCCTCAGCATCACCTTGCCTTGTTTTTCCCTCCGCGCTGGCTCCTGGCAGCAGAACCTGCTCCGAAGCTCAAGGAGCCGGAGCAGATCCGACCCGGCTGCACCCGCAGCCTCAGGCCGGCCGCGGCGCACGCAGCGAGCCCGTTCCGCGTTTTTATTTCGGAAGCTGCTTTAGTGGCAGCCTTCCCAACAAACTTAACAGAGCCGTTCAGAAATGCGCATTCGAAATGTGGAATTCCCAAGGTTTTGGCAAACAAAGAGCCCTTTATGTTTCGCCACAGTCAGTTTTAAGAAAGCCCTGCTGGTCGCCAGCCGCCCCCCACGCCCCGCAAGTTAAATCTGCCGCACCGTTTGGAAATTCCCAAGAAACCGGACAGACACCTCATCTCCCGGCGCTTCCCGGAAAGAGCCTCGCTTCGGAGCAGGACGTGCCTCAGAGCCGTGCAAACGCGCAGCCTACCTCCATCAGGAACCAGCACAATAAAAGAGCCAAAATGGTTATACTGGGCTTTAACTGGGACATTCTTTTTCCCCTGAAAGGCCATGCTTTCACACCAATGTTGAAATCCAGTTAGTTTGTACAAAAAAGGGGAAATCCCTGATAAATTCAGCCGTGGCTGGGTTAGCAGCAGACTCGAGCGCCGCAGAGCCCGCACCAGGTGGAAACGCCGCCGCAGCGAGCGGTCACCGCGCAGCAAGCGGCATTTTTCAACCATCACCAGCCGGACGGAGGAGCAGGCCGTTCGGCGCCTGACCCTCAGCTCAGGATTTTGATCCAGACCACGCGGCGACGACGGGAGGGAGGTTACGGGTTTGGCGTGCCGGAGCTCACACCAGAAGCGGGTGCTGAGGGGAGGCAGGCACGGGAACGGGGCTGGATAACCCTTCCGGCAGGAGAGAGGGAAGGCGGAACGGCCTTCAAACTTTACACGGGAGAAGACGGAATTTCCAGCGCGGGTCGTCCCGCCCGGCCCTCCAGGCATCCTGCCCAAAGCCACGGAGGGTGGAAAAGCCACACGAGAAAGGAACTTTTTGTAAAAGGTCACCCCCTCCTACTTTCCCTTCCCCAAAAGGGGAAGGTCGGGCAGCAGACGCTGCAATTTAAAAATCCGAAAGCCTAGAAAGGCCCGCAGCGCACAGAAACAGCTATCAGAGCCCGGGGCGGTACCGACCGCGGGCCGGTTTTCTTGCCTCTTACGTGACATCTGCCTCTACTGCAATGTCAGAGCCGCCGCTGCCTCAGGAGCCTTCCCCCTCGCGCAGACGCGGCCGCGCCGGGACGAGGGCCGCGCGCGGAGGCAGAGCTAATCCGCCGCAGGCTCCGCAGACGCGGCCTTAAGCTGACGAGCTGGGTCACGACTCCAGGAGACAGATTGACTGCACCGACGCGGATTTCTAGGATAAACGGCGGGCGGCTGACGGCACGCCAAGAGCGGCTCGCTCTTGTCGGGGTCGGAGGGGCCGTACTTTGCAGCCTGCTCCTTCGGGAAGGCCTCCGGCCTGGCTCTGCCCCCCGGCGCGGGACTCGTACTCCGACTTTGGGATCTGCCCCCGCTCCGGTGAAAGGTAACGCCGGTTTGGAGCACGAATTTTGCCTTGGGCCGATAAAACGACGACAGCAGCGTGGCTACGGGCTGGAGATCACAGGAGGTGCCGGGGCTATGAGCTCCTTCACCCAGCGACTGAGCCGGAGCACGCGCTGGCCACACGGCCAAGCTTTCCCATGGCAGGGCTAATCCCACCGGCAAATACCTCTTCTCCCCACATTAATATTAGATTTTTGGGAAGAAAAGCCGTATTGTTTCTTGCTGAAAGCAGATGCCCACGAGGCTTCCTCTTCCCCTCCACGAGGAGATGTGGCAGGGATCCAGCACGTTAGGGTGTCTCCAGGCAAGGAAGAAACCCACTGATGTGGAGCTAGAGATCACCTCAAGACTAACCACATCATAAGACCTCCCGCCATGCAGCGAGAGGAAAAAAGAGAAAGAAAAAATAAAATAAAAAAAAGGCCCAGACAGTAGCCCCGAGAGAAGCCTGCGGTTAAGATGAAGAAAAAAAAAAAATTACAGTGCCTTTCAGCGCAGCCATGGCCTGACTCAGCTCCTGCTTCGAACCGAAACAGGTTTTGGACGGCTCTAGCTCACTCTCCGTGCCAGGGGCGCCCTCGGAGCCGGCGCAGCCGCCATCACCCAAACGCCGGTGAAACACAGCCCCGCTGTCCCCGAGCGGGCGAGAGGAGCACCGAGCACGGTGGCAGCAGGACGATCCCGCCACGGCACGGCCCTGCCCGGGCAGCACCCGGGAACGTCTGCAGCGCCACCGCTTTTGCCTCTTCTGAAATCCACTCGACGACAACAGAGCCAAGCACCCAGGGACTTCCAGACTCTTCTGGAAGAAGTCAAAGCCGTCGCAGTGTCATGGATCTTTCTGCGCTGGCTTGCGCACTTGCAAAGTGTTTTTTTTTCCTGGCCTTCGCTGCCCCCATTCCTCCCCTCTGCTCCCCGGGCGCTGCATGGAGTCAGAGCAATAATTTGCCCTCTGTCATTCCATCCCGAGCAGAAACTTTTAGCGCAACATCAGCTCCAGAGGGAAGCAAGCAGCAGACCGAAGCAGGAGTCACTGGTCACTCTGCCTCCCAGGGCATCTGGAAGAGGGAGGATCAAGACGCAGCCCAAGGTGCGCTCTTTGGGGAAAGCATTAGCTGGAAACTACCTGTTTCCAAAGGCAAGCTCCTAAACCTCCAGCAAAGCTGGTCACGGATCCACTTACAGCAGCACTTATGGCTCAACTGTCACAAAACGCTCTCCTGTCTTACAAGAAATGAACACTGGGAAGTTGAAGGCGATTCCTTTCCGAGGCCTGCGCGCAGGACTGGTTCGGTTTTGCAGTCTCTGACCCCACGTGCTTTCGCCGCTGACAAGGGAAACATTTTTCCTTTGTGTACCGTGGCCATAGAGATTCCTGCCCCAGTTACAGAGAAGCACGAGGCGCAAAACACAGCCCACGTCAGCCCAACCTCCACAGACGGGACTGAACCGCGCCGTTTCAGTGGGGGCGGTACCTGACATCCCGTCACGAACCGCGCTAGAGCCCAACGTGGACGGGGACAGCCGAAGGAGGACCTTGCTCACGATGCTGAGAACACTTTCCAAGCTCCCTAAGCCTGGCACAGGGAACCAGCTTCTCGCTCAGCACCTGGACTCAGCCCCTCCGCGTAAACCGAGAGCGCCGGTTCTTGTCACCACACCGCCGAGCCGGCGTGAACTCCCAGCGCTCCTCTCCTCCCTTTCCGGGGATTTTAAAAGGTTACAAGCTCACCCTCTCACCCAAGTTAACTTCACCAGTACGTGACTAAGACAGAAAGTGAATCTAAGATCTGGAAAATACTGTCCAAGAAACGACAGCGGCTAAACACAGAGCTGGATGCAAGCCTAAAGCTTGGAAAGGAAGCAGAGTGCAAGGCCAGAGCCCTGGGGACGGTGATAAACAGGTGGCTGGGGAAGTTTCACATCTCCTCGCAAAAATCCCCCCGTCCTGCAACTTGGCAGAAGACTTCTAGACCAGAAAGGGGTTTTAAAGAAAGAAGGGATGGGAATGGAGAAAGCATGGCCACTCTTTGGCTCCAAGAACCAGAGTCACGGCAGAGATGCTTTTTCCACGCATCTGTGCCGCACGCCGGACAAACTTCAAATCTCTCTTTCCTCTCTCTCCGGAGGATTTCCTGCCCTTTCCTTTCTGTCTATCCCTCTCACACAGAGGAAGAGTTTTCTTTGAAGGAGCCGAAACTGTCATACTGCAGAGGCAGCTACTCTAAGACGAGCACTCCTGCGCTCATCGCAAGAGACAGAAGCGGAGCAAGAGTTTGCTTTCAAGCGTCACGAGCTCTCCCTCACGACAGCCGAGTCGCAGCTCACCACCATCAGAGAAAAGCGGAGAATTCCCCTTTCTCCCCAAGCATTTAAAAGACTGAGGGGTCTGAACTTCAGGACTACGCCTTGACCTACGAGAGAAACATTTGTTAGCGCAGCTACAGAAGGACGGGGGGAAAGAGGCAGAATAAAAGACACGAGGATCCATCACTGTAACTCCACGCTGGCAAAATCCTTACTCTCTGCGCTGGTTTTTTTGCCTTGTGATGAGATTTTTGAGTTGCTAGCGAGGCCCGCAGCAGGTAGCAGCACCCCGATACCCGCCGGGACCCCCCCAAAGGGAGGTGCCCCCCGCCCCCCAAGCCAGGTCCCCGCTCAGGGAAGCCCCCGCTGCGCTGCAGCAGCCCCTTGAAGCCGATTCTCCGAGCGGACAGGCCAAGGCCGGCACAACCAGGGCCCCCTCGCACCGCCGGCTCCGAACACCCCCGGGCCGGACGGTGGGGCCCCGGGGGGGGGGGGGG
>WHYT01013329.1:0-48465 GCA_009806455.1 Tetrax tetrax
GGCCCCTCGCGACGTGGCGGCCGGAGCGCGCGGCGCTTCCGGTGCCGGGGCAGCCGCCGGCCCCGCCTGCCCGGCGCGTTTCTCCTCCCGGTTCCAAGATGGCGGCGGCGGCGGCGGGAGGCGCGGGGGTGGCGGCGGCGGCGCTGTGGAGCGAAGTGAACCGGTGCGGCCAGAACGGCGACTTCACCCGCGCGCTCAAGTCCGTTAACAAGAGTGAGTGAGCGGGCGCGTGCACGTACGTGCCCGCCTGCCTTGCCCGCCGCCACCCCTCGCCGCCGCCGCCATGTCGCGCCGGGCCCTGCCCTGCCGCGCCGCCGGGCCCTTCCCGGTGTCCGTGTTCCCCCTCCCCTGGGCTGTGGTGGGGAGCGGGGTGTGGGGCGGTTTCCGTCCGTAGGCTCCGGGAGCGGGGCTGCTCCGGCACGGCTGTGGAGGCTTTGCTGTGCCGGGGGAGAGCCGAGACCTGCAGCGGGACCGTCGGTTGGTTCCGTTGCATCACGGAGCCCTTTCTGTGGGCCGGGCCTTCAGAGAGTTACTCGTGGGTTTTCCTGCAGTTTTGGAAGGAGGGCTTTTCCCCCGTGGAGTTAGACGAGTGGTGTCATGCATGGGGACCATAGCTTGCTCGGGAGTGAGAGTCTGCATTGAGATGTGTTGTTTTGATGGTTTGGTGTCCAAAATGGGATTGCAGTATAAGGCACGTTATGGCTACGAGTTCTATCTTTGCTGTTTGTAGGGAGTAGGGACTGATCTCCTGTCCTGGCAGATCTGAGAGTTGAGATCACCTGAAAAAGTCAAATACCAAAACCTATTTCTTGCTCCTGGTTCTCCCTCGCTGTCTTCTGCTGGCAGAAAGTATTGGTATATGAAGTGACTGCCTGCCTAGAGCCATGCTGTTCTGTATTAGGTGTTTTTCTTGCTGTATGTGCTTTACGTGGCAGTCAGGTTTTGGCACTGTGTGCTCTGCCTGGGTGTGAAATGTCAGTGAACACTTTGTCCAGGTGTGTACAGCTTCTTTGGTGCAGCTCTGTTCCGGGCATGTTAGCACAGCAGTCACTTCAGGTAAGTTCTGTTTTTACACTGGATTCTGACAGGATTTGTTTCACGATCTGAGCCAAAGCAAGCCACGTCAGGACCCTTTTAAATTGATGTGGTTGCTCTCCATGATGTGTGTTTGCAACTGTAACAACATATGGCTCTTAGAAAGCCTTCAGGTGTCTGATAATGAGTTAGATTGTTGTGCTGAAGCTGTTTTCTCTTCCAGTACTGCAGATCAGCAAAGATGATGTGACTGCACTTCAGTGTAAAGTTGTGTGTCTTATCCAGAACGGGAACTTCAAGGAAGCCCTTGGTGTAATCAACACCCACACTAAAGTATTAACCAGGTGAGTTGTGTCCTGCTGTACACTACAAAATATGAAACCACAAGTCCTTGAGAAGCCGGTGCAGCTTCAGTGGGGGGGACTAATAGGCAGCAGTATAAAGACCAGGACGTGCTCAGAGCCATTGGAATTCGGCTTCTCAGTGAAACACTGATTTATTTTGGGTGCGAGAGGTGGCTTGGATGAGTTTAAGGCAGTCTAACATCCTGCTGTTACTGTTGAAGGGATTGTACCTAATCTAGTTTTCAGCCACCTTTGTGAGCTGATTCGGCTTGTTGATGTGGTTGAGTACCATAGCTGGTACCAGGGAAGAGGACAGATCTCTTGGGGAATGAGAGAGGACAGAGAAGCCCTTGCCTGTGTCAGTGAGCTGTTAGCTTTGCTTGGCTGTCTCATCATACTGCTCTCTGGGGTCTTTTTCTTTGCCAGCCTGAAGGTACTGCTTCAGCGTTTGGGGTGGTGCAAGCCCTTCGTGCGTGTTCTCAATATCAGGGCCTTGGAGACACCTTGTGTTTGAGAACAAGCTTCTCATTTGTGTCATTAAGCAGGCTCTCATTTTCTTCCTAATAAAGATGCTCTTTGTGCAATGACTAGGATGAAAATTACTACCCAATAATTGCCTGATGGAAAAAAAAAAATGTTTTCTTAAGGAACTTCCCAGAAAAGTATGTTGTATCAGTGTGATGAAACATATCCTTGTTTATGTTCACACCTGGAAAAAAAAACAAAACCTTATTCACAAATTTCTTCTTTCCTGGGATGGAAGGGGTTTAATTTAAGGGGTTTTTAGAATCTTTTTTTAGTATATGGTGAGAAGGAGGAGTAGTTTCTCTAAATTCAACTGGCTTCAGAGTTCTGCGTATGATTTCTTCAGCTTGGCTGCTTGGCTCTATTCTGTGTCTGCATCCTGCAGAGCAGGGAAAGTGGTGGTTCTTGCTCTGCCTTGAAGTTGTCCTGTCCTGCACTGAGGCTGGCCCACTGCTTTGATTTAATCTTAATGCCATGCATTTGTTTTCAGACTCCCCTAATACTCAGTGGACTGAGATCATTTTAAATAGACAAATAACTGGCAACAACAGACACCAGTGTTAAACTAAGGGAATCACTGATTATTTTTTGCTTTGGCTTAATTGGTAACTCAGGTGGAACATAGCATTCAAGGCTCTGCTTGTTTGATGCTTCCCTGCTGGTGTGAGCTTGCTTTGAAGCCAATTTTATGTTAGCATCAGTAAAGCCTTTTGCTGCAGTTCTGCCGCACTGATGTTTCAAATAGGTTACTGCTACCATTGGCTTAGTATCAGACTATAAAAGAGCCTGTCTTTTTATACCATTTCCTTTCTCTTTTTCCGTGTGAGTCGAAGGTCTTCGAAAGTTTGCAGTAACAATCTTCTGTTCTAATGATATGCCTTCTCCTTCAGAAGGAGTCACGTAATGAAGTTTGATGTTGTTTAACCTTTAAGCATTTGAAAAGCATGATCAGTAGGAGGTGAGATTTGAAATGCCATGTGTCCAGAAATACCAGAAAAAAAGGAATCTCTTCTTTTAGGTGAAGTTTTTATGTTCCTTCTCTGTTGAACACAAAATAGGTTTAAGATATTTTCAGTGCTCAACAGACGTAATTCAGTGATCTGGGATCAAGTGCTCACCTCTGGTGTTTGGCTCTTTGGGAATGTAGCTGTCTGTGACTAATTAGGGCTGCTTAAAGAAATGCATTCAGGTGGGTGAATGCTGTTGAATGAAGACTACAGTGCCTGCTCTCAGCCTTTGTCTCGTCCTTGCAGTGATGTTATTGCCTTTGAGAAGGCCTACTGTGAATACAGGTTGAATCGTATTGAAAATGCTCTCAAGACCATTCAGAGTGCCAGTCAGCAGACAGACAAACTGAAGGAGCTTTATGGACAAGTGGTAATTACAAGCTTTTCTTCCTGGTGGGAGTTTCATATGCTGGATGCGTTGTCCCTCCTCTAATATGGGGCACGTGTGGGGACAGAATTTCCTTCTCTGCCTTGAAAGTAAGGAGAGGTGCAGTTCCCAACTGCTCCAACTTCTGTGTTGCTGGTGGAACCACTGAGCCAAAGCAATACATTTGTGACTACCTCTCCCTTCCTTGACCTGGCCTGATAATACCCATCTGGCTGAGGGGATGGAAGAGAGCTGATGAGATTTATTTATGATTGAAGCCATCTGCTTGCATTGGACACCTGTCCAGGAATGGTTTGCGGGACCTGACATCTCAGGTGTTAGAAATGAAGCCAAAAAGAAGTTTTTCTTCTTCTCTGGTTTCTCCCTGGTTTACTGGAACAGTTTTGTGAAGAATTGGCTGTCTTTTTTCAGCTGCATGAAAGACCATTCATTTCGTCTTTCTCATAGAGAGGTGATCTAATCTGGAAAAAGGCTGTTTGAGGACAAAACTGTAAACAGCTGCTTTTAAAGAAGCTGTTTTAGGAGTAGGATACGGGTACCTGCCGTTTGTGTGCAGGTATCTCGTGTCCTTGGAAGTGTAATGTATAGAGTTTGCCCTTAAAGGTGGATGCAAATGTTAGTAACGTTCAGCTTAGAACATACGGTGCTCTGTTGCTGCCAGTCCGTGGGGAGGGAGGAAAGAGACTGTAGTTATTAGCATACACAGGGAAATGCTATTCTGAAGGCTAATCCCTTCTCCTTCTTAGTTGTACAGGTTGGAGCGTTATGACGATTGTCTGGCTGCATACAGGGATCTTATCCGCAACTCCCAGGATGAGTATGAGGAAGAGAGAAAAACCAACCTCTCTGCTGTTGTGGCAGCACAAAGCACATGGGAGAAGGTGATGCCAGTAAGTAAGGGTGTGTATGTAGGAGTGAGAGCCGAGGAGTAGAATCGTAGCTATTTGACAGGATAGAAACGTGTTCCTGTCTCTCAAAGACTTCTGAGTACATTGAAGATCACCTAGTGGGTTCCCCTGTATGGAGGAATAAATGCTGTGTTGTTCATAAGTTATATTTAATCTTTGATCTCTAGGAGACTCATGTGAGTAGGCATCACAGCAGACCAGGAAGTACATCTCTCTGAGCCTGCATTAGGCAGAACACCTGAGGTGACTAGCACCTTCCTCTGTCTCGTTACCATCTTGCCCAGGGTAAAGCTCACTGTCTGGATCAAACAGCCATGCTTGGGAATGTTTTTGTTAATGAGCAGTGCGGATTGTAATGTTTTCATTTTTTTTTTGGAAATCTGTCCTTGCGGTGTGCACATCATGCTCATGCTTTCTGTTCAGCATGGTTGATCCACTTTCTATTTCTCTGGAGTAGGAGTTCTATTCTAACCTGCCCTCTTTCAGCAGCCTAAGTAGTCCCCAAGTTCAGGCTGGAGTTTTGTTGCTGCGTTGTCAATTGCCTCTGACTTTGTGCAGTGTGAGGGAAGATCCTTTACACTGTAACTTATTTGCCAGATGTGTGTGCCCTTTTAAAATTGCCTCTAAATTTATTTTGCAAGGAGCAGTTTGAATGTGCATGAAAGCTACAGTTTCTATCCATTGACTGTCAAGTCGGTGTAGGTCCGTTGATGTTTATGCAGTGCTACATTTGTTTTTCATGCTAGGAGGATCTGGGCCTTCGAGAAGCTACCTACGAGCTGTGTTATAACAGTGCATGTGCTTTGATCGGGCAAGGGAAGTTGAATGAAGCAATGAAAAAGCTACAGAGAGCAGAAGGTAAAAACATGGTGAGGTGAGAGGGAAGCTTTGTGTGATAATAGTTACTTGCTCTCACTTAATCAGAGAGAAAGAGATTTTGAAAATTTAAAAACTGACCAACATCAGGATTTGTTATAAGGTTCCAAATGGTTCCTGACAGAACTGGTGTCTTTGTAGAAGCATTCCCCTGCAGCTCTTTTTCAGAGCCATGTGGAATGTACCATCTCCTGGCTCTCTTACAGCCCCCTGATTGGTGTTCAATGCCTTTGGGCAGTTTTTTGAAGTAGGAAGTAGACAGGAGTGTAATCTCTTCTCATAAGCATGAGATGTTGCATCTCTTCTGACTCTTGGTTTTGTTAGTATATGTATATATATATGAACATATACTGTAAAAAATAATTCATGGTCTGAATTAGGTATGAAATTAGTATAAGCCAATCAATGAGCTTTTTTTTTTTTGTGAAGGGGATTTTTTTTCTATGAGCTGAAAGAGGGGCTTTGTATGTGTTGGGGGAAAAAAAAAGGGCTCGGGGGGAGAATTAGGAAGAATTTGTTTCTTTCTGATCTAATTGCTCTTCCAGATAAATAGGTCAGTTCTGTCCTGATTTGGATGATAGAATAGCAGCTCTCCCGTGCAGCTGATTTAGTGAGTGTGTGTAATTTGAACTGGTGTGCTGTCATAGTAGTCCTTTGGAGAGCAAAACAGGTGGTGTTCTGGTGAGGTACATGAGAAAGTTAAGAAGTGACTCTACTGAAAATCAATGGGATTGCTACCCCAGAAAGGGTAATGTAATCTGAATATTGCAGGCTTGCGGCACTTAAAATAACTTCCAAGATGGTGAGCAGTTGCAGCCGAGTGATCCCTATGGAAAAGATCAGGAGATGGGTGTAAGAAAATTCGTTCAGGAGAGAAAATGAGCGTGTGACTGCTTTCTGAGGGCAGCTTTGGGAGGAACAGTCTCTCCTGTGCATTTCATATTTCTTCTGCATCATCTAGTCTTCTCCCTCATGCTCTTCCCTCAATCTGTTATCAGATTTGTAGTCTGATACGCCCTTGTAATGCTGCAGAAGCTTCAGGATACATGAAAAATATGTTCCCCCGTGCTCCTAGGCTACCTTTTTCCCCCCTAAAGCTTTCTAATTTGTGTTCTTCAACTTGTTTTTCCTTCTAGAGCTGTGCCGCCAGTCGCTATCAGAAGACTCTGTAAGTTCTTAATGTTTTGGAAAGTGTTTTGCTTTGCAGCAGCGTAAAGGAGGGTGCGGTCATTAAGTCTACTGCAGATAGCCAGAGCATAGCCAAAGCTGCTCTGCGGTGTTACTCAGCAAGGCTTGCCACTGCTGTTGGTACCTGCTTCTGAGGCTGGGGCAGCAATCGTGGTTGTAGCTAACGCTGCAGAGTGTTTGCTGCTGTGCTCCTTGCACGGGATGGGTGCAGGTTTTCTGAAACCTTCCTGTGACCCACTCATGCTATGGATGAACACACTGAGTGGGTGGTGGGCAACAAGGGAAATTTGTAATCGCTGTCGTTGATTCAAGCAGAGGGGCAGATACAGCACACAAGTTAAAGGGTATCCAGATTATTGCAAGAGCAAGTGAAGCTTGCTTTTCACCTGGTTTAACCCAGATATGCTTGTATTTGGGCTGTGGCTACAACCTTCACCTGTAGTGGCTGGGGTGCTTTGCTGCTAATACTGCCTGAGAGAGCTCATAGACATTTGCCAGCAGAATGCTGAAACAAGGGGAGGAGAGATGAGATGGCAGCTTTTTTTACTTTTTGCCTTGATTTTCCTTCAGGATGTGACAGAGGAAGACATTGAGGCTGAACTGGCCATTATTCATGGTCAGATGGCTTATATCCTGCAACTGCAAGGTCGTACAGAGGATGCTTTACAGCTTTACAATCAAATAATCAAGTTGAAGTAAGGCCTTTTCTAAAACAATTGACAGTCTTCCATCTGTAGAGAGACCACTGTTTAAGTGTGCTTTCTGCTTTTCTTACCTGCAGGCCAACGGATGTAGGACTGCTTGCTGTCATTGCGAATAACATCATCACAATTAACAAGGTATAGAATTACCTTGCTGCTTTCAGGGCAGCCCTTCCTGGTGGTTACTCAGCTTGCTTCTATGGAGAGAAGGGGAATAATCAGGAAATACTTTTTCCTAAACTGTAGTTAAATTGCAGAGCCAGAGACCTTTTCTTCTTTAAGGAACGTAGTGAAATCTTCTCATGATGTGTGATTTCTCCAGGACCAAAATGTCTTTGACTCAAAGAAAAAGGTGAAGCTGACCAATGCAGAAGGTGTTGAGCATAAACTGTCCAAGAAACAGCTCCAGGCGATTGAATTCAACAAAGCTTTGCTGGCAATGTACACTAACCAGGTAGGGGAAACTGATCTGCAGTAAGTAGCTAGCAATTTAACACTCTCCACAAGAGTTTGACTAGGGAAAAATGGATATGCAGCTGTTCTGTGTCAGAAGATAAGAGCGCTTGGTTTAGGCACCTAAGTGCAGAGAAAAAAAAAATCTGCAAAAGAGCAGTCAGCCAGTTCTGTAGTGACTTGAGTGTTGCTGTAGGGAGGACAGCGTGGAGATGACTAGGAGACAGAAGGGGGGTGTGGACTTCTTAGATGCATCTGCAGTGCTACTAAGAGGACTTGTTCTTGGTTCTGTAAACCCATTTCAAGGAAGCCATCGCTAGCATCTCTTCTTAGATAGCACTGGTATGTTAGCCCTATGTTAGGTGCTTGCAGAGATTGAGAAAAGTGTATTCTCTCTTCCTGCTCCTCAGGCAGATCAGTGCCGCAAGCTGTCAGCAAGCCTGCAGTCTCAGAGCCCTGAGCACCTGCTCCCTGTGCTTATCCAGGCAGCCCAACTGTGTCGCGAGAAGCAGCACACAAAGGCCATAGGGCTTCTGCAGGTAGGTTATGAGAAAGTACTCCTTTGGCCAAGCTCCATTCAAACTTGTGCTTTGTGTTCTCCTGTACTGTTTCCCTTAGCTTGTTTTGTCTGGTTTAAATTTCCAAGGGTATCTGACTGTGCTTATTTTGGTTTGGTTAATACTGCTGGAAAACATTTACACCCAGCTGAACTATGCTGCTTTTAAAGATAAATAGTTCCCTTGTGCCTCTGATTTTTATACTTAGGAAGCTGTAGTAGACTTCTAGGGTAAGCAGTGGGCTCTGCTTTGCAACAGGCTTCTTTTGTAAGGGAGCAAGTGGCCTGGGATGGAAATCTGAGGGCATGATGGGCCACTTGTGCAGTTTTGGGCCCCCTCCTCTGCTGTGTGCTGAAGCGTGCTTGTGCTGGACAGCTTCCTTTGACTCTTTCCAGTGACTGAACAACAGGGAGCAGCAGTCTGGTGCCCACACACATACTGAACTGTTCTTTCCTCTGACTCTCAGGACTTTGCAGACCAGCACCCTGCCAGCGCAGCTGAAATCAAGCTGACCATGGCCCAGCTGAAAATTGCTCAAGGTATCCAGTGTTGTTCTTTGTTGGGAAGCATCTGCACGTGATAATGGTACAAGGGGTGAGAAAAACAGTCTTTAGGGCAATCTTTGCTGCAGTCACTGTTGTGACAGACAGGGATGCAGAGCAGAGATGCTTTCAGTTGGGTATTCTGTATATATCTAGCTATGGCAGGATAGAGCTCATAGTTTAATGTCTGAATGTCCAGGCTTCACGAGTCCCTGGCAGAGAAGCTAGCAGTTTTTGTGAATAATAGAGCTGAATCTGTTCTGGGATAGGAGGGCTTTAGGAGCAGCATGGGGCTCCCTGATGCTACCATTGCTGTATGCAGTGGAGCAGCACAGAGTTGCTCCTGGAAGAGAAGACCCTGCTTGCAAAAGCTTGGTCCTGAACCCTTGCAGGATATGGCAAGGGCAGAAGGGTCCTTTATGTGGAGGCCTGTCCTTTATTCCTGGAAATAAATTCTGGGAAGAGGATCATTATGTTCCCATTGTTTACCTTTGGCTGGAAGCTCATAGGCAGAGAGAAGTGTTACTATGCCACTCACAGCATGTTCCTCCTTGTCTCTCTTCTAGGCAGTGTCACCAAAGCCTGCATGATCCTGAGGAGCATAGAAGAACTGCAGCACAAGCCTGGTATGGTAAGCAAAACTCAGTCTGAACTGTGTTTTTTTTTTTTTTTTTTCCCTTGTAGCACAGCTTTGTACTACCTGCTCCCTCTTACCTCTTCCCTGTAGTATTCACTTGACCTGAGTGTCTGCAGGGAATTTGACCCCATCTTTCTTGTCTTGGACAAAGGTGGAATTAAAACTTTTGTCAGGTGGCCTGAGCTTAGCCACAGAAGTACCCTGCCTGTCAGCAGAGATGCTCTCTGCCTATGTTCCCACCCTCTTGTAATCCCTCAGACCTGCGTGTTGCCTGGATTTTCTTGCATAACAGGACTGGAGCAGCTGCTTCCGTGGTATGTACTGTTGGGAAGTTTCTGAAGCAGCTTTAGGACTCAGCCATTAGGGAGAAAGTGCCATATGTTCCATCCCCACGACATCACCCTGGCCTGCACGCATGTCCACATCTGGTATTCGGAAAAGCCTGATGACCTTGAAAATGTTCAAGTGTACAGCATAAGCATCTTGAGCAGCAGCTGACAGTTGTAGGTCTGTTCCAGTTGGAGGTGTGAATGATCAAAGTAATTTATGGGGGCAGTCAGCAATACCAGCTCCTTCTCCTGGGTCTCCTCTGGTTGTGACTGGGATGTAGACAAACAGATGGTGTCTGCATCATCTCTCCAGTGCTGCCTTCTCCCCCCGCCCCCGATGAAACTGTGTCCAGTGGCAAGCAACAGAAGTGCCAAGACAAGAAGGTTCTCTCTGTGAATGCAGTCTTAAGCTTATAGCATAGGAGAAAGATTGGTGAGGACATTTCTTTAGGAGGGACTCGGGTAGGAAGGTCTTGCTTGGACGTCCTGCCTGTTACCACAGCTGGTTTTTAGGGACAGAGCAGAAAGCTCTCATTGAGTCTGCTTTTAGGAAATCCCGTTGTTTAACTGCTGACTCTCTGGCTATAGGCCGCTTTTGTGAGGATCTGCTATAAGCCGCTCTTCAATCTTTGCAGGTGTCTGCGTTGGTGACAATGTACAGTCATGAAGAGGACATAGACAGTGCAATCGAGGTCTTCACACAGGCCATCCAGTGGTATCAGCAATTCCAGGTAAGTCAGACCAGAGGAGCTGATGCACAAGGCAGTGTCCCAGCCTTTCCTTGCTAGTCCAGCTCAGCTTTTTCTGTTGATGCACAGCCCCAGCAGCTCATCCAGTTGGGGTTTTGGAGACCCGTGGGCTCCTGTTCTGTGAGCGTTCATTTTATCGCTGTTTCATTATTTTAGATGTTTTGCTAATGGGGAGCAGCAGCTCCTGTCAGATTAGGAGAGTCGGGGCAATGAGTGCCCAGATGTAGCAATCGGGCCTTCTCCCTGATGAGAAAGCATTGTGGAGCAGTAAGCTGCCTTGTCCCCTGCAGCTCTGCCTCACATCCTGGAGTGCAGAGGTGGTTTACTTTCTGCGTGCCAGGGTGCTAACTCAGTTCTCCTTGGCTGGATCTGAGGGGCATTAAAGCCAGCGAAAGCTGGGCTCTGTGCTGTGATAATGAAGAACTAATTACGGCTGTTGTGTCTTTCAGCCAAAGTCTCCTGTCCATTTGTCACTGATAAGGGAAGCTGCCAACTTCAAACTAAAGCATGGCAGGAAGAAGGAAGCAATCAGCGACTTGGAGGAGCTCTGGAAGTGAGTTGGGTGGTTCCTGAACAGGAGATCTCCACCCAGAGACCTCGGCAAGCTGTCTGGTGCCAGGCAGCGTCTGACAATGTTGGTTGACTGGTAGCCCTCCTTTAGAGTTGCTTTTGTGCAGGAGCACCAATGCAAAGCCGTATTTTGGAAGGAGAGGGGATCATTCATTTGATTTATAGCTGATGTTCACTTGAAAACCTGGTTGACTTGTCCCAGAGGCCTCTTGTGTGCAGTGAAGGTTGCTTTGGGGCCTAGGATGCATCATTTTTTCTAATGCTGCATAAACCATGGATGTTTAAGTTTTAGTTTTTATTATGCACTTGGTGGAATTTTGGGGGGGGGGGAACTGTTAAATTGCCTTTGCTACTGGAACCTGAGGGATTTTAGTCTTTAATTGTCTGCTTCATGATACTGTGGAGATGTCTGCACCTCCCTTTGTCCACACCAGTGATGTTTGGTGATGTGCTCTGGAGGAGACCACAGACTGATGTGCCTCTCCTGACAGATAGCGGCTCCGCTCCAGTAGTGAGCACTGCCTGGTGATACCAGTCTTTGGGATGAGTGTGTACCTTGGTAACTTGGTCCTTTATTTTTATTTTTTTTTTTTCCCTGCAAAGGCAAAACCCAAAAGATGTGCATACTCTGGCACAGCTTATCTCTGCGTACTCCTTGGTGGACCCCGAAAAAGCTAAAGTGTATCCTTTTGTTGGTGGTATCAGAGCAAAGAAAGAGGGGTTTGGGCGTTGCTCCCTTGGATTTCAGCTGTGTGGAGAATTCAGATCCACTCTCATCTAAAGAAGGGCAAGGAATATATCCAGAACAGCTCCATATCCAGGTCAAGCTGTCTGGAGCTACGTTATTTACCTAACTGGTTTGATTACTGTGGGATCCGAGGACTGTTTTGTCTTTGGCCTCATTCTGTCTGAGAACTGATAACTTAAGGCTAGGAGGAACCAAAAATAGGAGCTCCTCCATATTTTCTGTTGGTATCTTAAACCCATGGTAGTAATGCAGGAATGTGCCCGATAAAATATGCTCTCACTGACCCAAAATACCAGGTTCACATACTGCTTTTGCCACTCTGAGCAGCTTTCAGAGAAAGTTGCTGGTTTTGTCCCCATATCAAAGAAGGAAAAAATGAGGCAGATGGCGATTAAGCAGCTCATCCCACCTTGTGTAGGAAGCTGGTGGGAGGGCTGGAACAAGCCCTGTAGGCCTGTCTGGTGTCTGTATTGCTAAGAGGCTGAATTTGTTAAAGCTGAGGTTGCCCATAGCTGTCTGGACAAACCTGGATGTTTATCTTCTTGCTTGCTGTCTGCTGGTTTGCATCCCTGAACTCTTCCCTTGCAGTCTTAGCAAACACTTGCCTTCCTTGGACACCATGTCACTTAAAGTAGATGTTGATGCGTTGGAGAACTCCCATGGAGCAACCTATGTTCGGAAGAAAGCTGGGAAGCTCACTGGAGACAACCAGCAGAAGGACCAAGGGTAAAGTGGGCTGCTGTAGTGCTGGTGCAGTCGTTCTTTGGGGTGGCACAAGAACTGCACCTGGTGTGGTGGGGACATTGCTATAGAAGACAGGCTGGTGGAAAGGAAGCCTGTTGTTTAGCTGCAAGGAGCTTCAGGTAGCAGTAGAACAAGTTTTGAGAGAGATGGGAATGGATAGTTTCTTCCAGAGCTAGTTTTTCGTTGACTTGTGTGCTGTGTCCATACTGTGTCACAGCAGCTGTTTCCCTTCTTGCTTTTCAGACAAGGGGATGTGAAGAAGAAGAAAAAAAAAAAGAAGGGTAAGTTGTGTTTCCTAGCTGTTGATACGGCACAGCTCCAGAGAGCTTGTCAGATTGTTTCTTCAAGTAGCCAGCCTTCAGCTTCCCAGGAGCTGGAGTCCTTTGCTGGGACTGGGTCCGTGTGAACCCAGGTCTTCATGATAGCTTGTTTGCCTGGGGCATATTTCCACACAAGTTAGAGCAACTCCCTGATAGGATGTTGTGGGCTCTTTGTGCTTCCTGGCTACTGCATCCCATGTATATCCCTTGGTGATGTCTCTGTACTGTGTTGACCCCAATCTCATTTCCTGCCACTGGATGTTCTGCAGGAAAGCTACCTAAGAACTACGACCCCAAGGTCACTCCCGACCCTGAGCGGTGGCTTCCAATGCGTGAGCGTTCCTACTACCGTGGACGGAAGAAGGGCAAGAAGAAGGATCAGGTTGGCAAGGGGACTCAGGGTTCAACCACAGCTGGCTCCTCTGAACTGTAAGTACCCATTTTGCGGGGCTTGCTGTGGGCAGTCACTCCTGGGTGGCTGGGAGAGCTGGGTTTGTGCTGCCTTTTTGTGGCTTTGTCACCACGCCAGCTGTGGGTAGCACAAGTGAAACTCTACTTTGCCACTTCAACCGTTTACCAGCCGCTCTTTGCGAAGATCCCTATAGGTCAATGAAGACCAGAATCATATGATAGGCATGCTTGAAAGTGCCAATAAAATTCCCATAGTTTTTTAATGTGCTTTTCCTAGCTTTGATGATGAGATTAATTTTGCATGCTTTCTCTTGAGCTATTTGCTTTCAAGTCTTTTGGTAGCTGGAGAATCATTAGCTATGATTTGGGAAAACACTATCCGTCCTTCGAAGTTGACACATTATTTGAGCTGGAATTGGGGTTTGCCGTTCTGTATGAGGCCTTACAGCAAGATGGTGACTTACTAGCATCTGAGTGGACAAAGTACTTCTAAAATGATAGCGATGCAGGGAATTGCCAGTGCTGCCTGAGAGTCTCTCCTTACACAGCTGTCTCAGAATGGAAGCATGAAAAGCCTTTTGTGGCACTGTTGCCTTGAGCAGTGTTTGCAAGGAGAGCTGGCACAAAGACGCCTTTGTAGTTAAGGAGTGAGAATGATGTTGGGTTTGCCTAAGCATGGGGGCCTGAAAGGCTTCTCATGTGTCTGCTCAAAAGTGAGCCTTCTTTTGTCGTTGAGGCCGTATACTATCTAGTGAACATCAGTCAAAAGGTGATTTGCTGCCCCCTGAGACACGTTCCCGTCATCCATCAGCCTGTCCATATATTTTGAAGCTTATTTAAGATCTCCTTGCATGAGCACGTGCCCGTACAGAATGCTACCTAATGCTGTCTTATGGGGCAGCCGCTGTTTTTTGCTGTCAGCTTCCTGTAGTAGTGCCACATCTTGCAGGCGGTTGTGAACCCACGTGGTATCCCTTTTCTCTCCCTTTCCCTGCAGGGATGCCAGCAGGACTGCCAGCAGCCCACCTACTTCCCCGCGGCCCGGCAGCGCTGCAGCTGTATCAGCCACAAGTAACGTCATCCCTCCGAGGCACCAAAAACCTGCTGGTGCCCCAGCCACCAAGAAGAAACAGCAGCAGAAGAAGAAGAAAGGGGCTAAAGGAGGGTGGTAAAAAGCAGGGTTTGTGACCTCCCTCCCTCGATAGGTGATGCTGGTTGTAGAATAAAGGTCAAAAGCAAGTGCTGGTGAAAGACTCTTGGCCTCTGGATCTCTGTCCTGCCTGTCAGTGGTCTGGGGGGAGATGGGCTGGTGGGGCACCGGGATGTGCTTACCGATTTGCCTTTCTCACACTTACCCCACGGTGACTTAAGGTGTTGCCATCAAACTCAAATGCAGCCTCAGAAGAAATCTGTCCACATTGCCAAACATTTCAAAGATGTGGAATAATCAAGAATTTCTTCAAATGTAGATGTATGCGCCTCCTGCATATGTTAGTCGAGGCCTTTAGCAGATCTATCTGATGTTGTCTGACTAGGCACGAGGCAAGGACTGTCTTCTCTATGTCTCGTCCCAGTCAGTCATTGATCACCAAACAGCATAGGCACAAAGGGTCTTGGAAAACAACAGATGGGCTGGATTATACAGAAGAAGATAATCTGAAGGGGCAGAACAAGGCTATTAGGAGAAAACATGGCAAAGGGTGTGGCACCTGACTCAGTGTCCCTTTTTCTGCAAGCCAGCTGCCTTATTTTAGTGAGCTAAAACAGTGTCTGTGGTGGTGGGCTTGTACTGCATCATAGAATGGTTTGTGTGGTCCAGCCCCCTGCAAGGAGTGGGGACATCTCCAACCAGATCAGGTTGCTCAGAGCCCCGTCCAACCTGGCCTTGATTGTCTCCGGGGATGGGGCATCCACCACCTCCAGTGTTTCACCACCCTCACTGTATTTTTTTTTTTCCTAATATCTAATCTGAATCTACCTCCCTCTCTTTTAAAACCATTACCCCTCGTCCTGTCACAACAGGCCCTACTGAAGAGTTTCTCCCCATCTTTCCTGTAGCCCCCCTTGAGGTACTGGAAGACGGCTATAAGGTGTCCCTGGAGCCTTCTCTTCTCCAGGCTGAACAGCCACAACTCTCTTAGCCTGTCCTCATAGGAGAGGTGCTCCAGCCCTCTGATCATCTTCATGGCCCTCCTCTGGACCCTCTCCAACTGGTCCATGTCCTTCTTATGTTGGGGGCTCCAGAGCTGGACACAGTACTCCAGGTTGGGTCTCACTAGAGCAGAACAGAGGGAATTGCCTCCCTTGACCTGCTGGCCACCCTCCTCTTCATGCAAGCCCAGGATGCGGTTGCTTTTCTGGGCTGCAAGTGCACATTGCTGGCTGATGAGCTTCTCATCCACCAGCACACCCAAGTCCTCCTCAGGGCTGCTCTTGAGCCATTTTTCCATTAAAGAGGCAGTGCACTTCTCAGATGGAAGCTGGTAGCGAGATGGAAGATGTCTGCTGTCCTAGAACCCCACAGGTGCCCCCCAAGAATTTCTTGAACCTTCTAGTTTAGTCTGAATGCAGCAGAAACTTTTTTCCATACATGAACTTTCATGTATGGGTGAAAATAGCACCTCAGGGAGAGCTCTTGACTGTCAGTCCAAAAGGCAAAGGCTTTTGTCACTGAAAGAATTTAAAGCAAAGGCCTGAAAAAAGCAAAGGCTTAAAAAAACCCCCCTTGAGTCCCCGTGGAGTGAAAATCTACAATGTAGAATCCAGTCTTTATTACCTTGACTGTACACCAGGAGCCTCTGGAATGGGGGCCGAATGCGTGTTGTGCTCTGAGTGAGAAGAAAGAAGAGCGTAGAGAAAAGAATTTTATCAATGCTGGCCGAGCGACTTGCTGCCAGCTGGGTGCCGAACAGGAAGGGTGGTCGAAATGACAGGACAGAGCGCTGTCCTGCAGCTGTGCGGCTCCGGGAGGGAGGAGATGCGGAGGAGGATGCAGCTCTGTGCTCTCCGGGCGTTGTCTCCGGTCACGCCTGGCTGAAAGGCCGAGCTGCGGCGCTGCTGGAGCCCTGCCCGCCGCGCCCAGTACACGCAAGCTGGGAGCGGGCCCCGTTGCGGGACTGAGAAGGCAGCGGTGGCGGTGGGGGGGTGCTGCCGTGCGCTTAGGGCTGCAGGAGGAGCCGTGCGGGCTGCAGGGGGAGCTCTGCGGCTGTCCAGGCGGCTCTCCGTCCGTCCGTCTGTCTGTCTGTCTGTCCGGACTCGGGCCGGGCCGGGCCGTACCGACCATGTGCAGCCGGCTGCGGCCCGCCGCGCTGTGCGGGACGGCGCTGGCCCTGGCGAGCGGCGCGGCCGTGGCGGTTTGGGCCTGGGGCCGCCTGCGGAGCCGGGCCGCGCCGTCTGCCGCCGCCGATCAGGTACCGGGGCCGGGTCGGGGCAGCGGGCGAGGCCGCTGGGTCGGGGAGCACCAACAGGGCCGCCCGGGGCCTTTCGGCGAAGCTGCGCCGCCCCCGCCCGCCTCCGTGCGACCGGGCCGCTCGGCCCCGCCGCCCCCCTCGCCCTCCCCGGCAGCGCGGCGGGGCCCCGGGCCTGGCTGGGCCGGGCCGGGCCGGGCCGGGCGGCAGGACACCCGAGGCCGCGGCGGGGCGGGCAGGCCGGGGCCCATCTCTGCTTTCCTTCCCGGCTGCGTGCGGTCGGGCCGGGGCCGGCGGGTGTCCCTGGCTTCCCTTCGCCTCGCCTGCCCTTCTCCTTTTCGCCGTGAAGAGGCTTTTCCTGTTTCCCCCAGGCCCCTGGTTAGGCCTCCTGTTTTCCTCCCAGCCCCGGCTGCCTGGCTAAGCCTCCTGCCCCTCCTTTGCAGGGTAAAGGACACAGCAAGCAGATACTGGTGCTGGGCCTGGATGGGGCTGGGAAGACCAGTGTTCTCAACTCCCTGGCAACTAACCACGTCAAGCGCAGCGTGGCTCCCACCAACGGCTTCAATGCCATCTGCATCAACACCGAAGAGTCCCGGATGGAGATCCTGGAGAGTGAGTGAGCCTGTTTTAGTACAGAACATAAAATAAGTACCTATCCTGTATCCTAGGGATGAGGCCCATATTTTAAAAGCTCTGTGTTCCCTCGTGCCTGCTCTGGTGACGTGAAGTTGTGATTATTTTCTCCTTGGGGATTCTCTGCCACCCTGCTTCTTGAAGGAGACAATATAGTGGTGTTCAGCCCTGTCCTCCAGGGAGTTCTGCTCCCAGAGGGCGAAGGGTAACAAGCCTGATTGCCTGAAACCAGCCCAAAGCATCCCCAGTAAGCCCTGTGTTGTGGTCCGTAGCTGTTGTATGTTGTACAAGTTCTCCTTGGTGCTTGTGCCTGGGAAAGGGCAAAAGCCAAAGAAGAATAAATACTAAGGTGAAAGAAGAGAAGAGGAAGAGAAAAGCTTTGCACCCTTTTTGTTCAAAAGCTTAAGTGGTATTTCCTAGCCTTTAATGGCTTTTGAATGTCTGTAGGTTTTCACTAAACTTTCAGTGTTGTCCTTAATGCTGATTTTTGGGTATTGTCCATGCCTGCAGAAGCATCTCATGTGATGCTTTTGGGGTGTCACGGCTATTCTAGGGGAAGCTGGGGAAGGTAGGGGCCCTGGAGTCAGAGAGGTGAGTGAGTCCCCGGTACAGAGAGGCTGACGTCCCAGCCTTGTCACTGCCTGCCTTCGTGGAGGCAGAAGCTGCCCTTTGCTTCCTGCTGTTTCTACGCCGTGCTGGGTCAGTGCTCAACTGGCTCAGTTGGCAGCTAGCCCATGGACACCTCTGTACCTTTGTCAGCAGGCCTAAAGGAGTAGTGCTGTTCCCAGGTAAGTTTTTGGGATGCGAGGATGAGGCCGCTAAGGCAAAGTTTCATTCCCAGTCCTACTACCGTAGGAGTCTCTGTGGTGTCTTAGGGAAATCATCTCTCCAGAGGTGCTTGTAGTCTGTGTCCCTCTCCCAGTAGGTGTGAGACGCTTATGTCTCCTACTGGGAGGTGCTTTGTCTAGCTGAGCCCAGAGAAACCCACAGTATCTGTGCTCCTGCCTGGGGATGGCCTGAGCCCAGTGCTGTGCACCCCGTGGCAGAACCTGTTGTTTCTGAGTCGTCCTTCCCTCTCTGGTCCAGGTTGGTAGTGACTGAGATGTGATGGCTGCGATCTGACCCATGGGAAATGAAATGTCTCAGGCCAGTTTCAGCCAGGTAAATCTGTGCATGGCTCTCTAATCTGGTTACTTATCCAGTCTGTACCATCGCCTAGTCCAGGGGTAAGCAGCCTGTGCTGTGTTCATGTGGCACAAGCTGATCAGCAGACAGCGGGGTTTTTATTTTCCTGGCTTAGACAGATAGAAAATTGTTCTATCTTCTTTTTTGTACCATCATATCGATAAGTGGGTGGTATCTTGCCACTTGGGATAGGAGCTCTTGGCTTCTGCTGAGTTCCTACTGATTCGGGGAAGAAAAAAAAAGTTCTCTGCAAGGTTGCTGACCCCTGGGTTGTGCTATGCATGAATGCACTTAACAGAGGGAACGGTGGTGAGCCCCCAAAACATCACAGTACAGAATCAGAGGCATCTGTCCAAAGTGTGACATGTCAGTCACAGCCCTTTGGCTCCTTTCCTACAGTGGAAGACTTGAAGTTCTGCCTGCAGATATGCTCGGGCTCTTGAGGAAGAGTCTGGCACGCCCTAGTGGGAAATGTTGCTTCCCTTTCTAAGTTTCTAAGGGGTAATGGGTTTAAATTAGAAGGAGGTAGGTTTAGATTAGATATTAGAAAAAAATTTTTTACAATGAGAGTTGTAGAGCACTGGAACAGGTTGCCCAGAGAGGTGGTGGATGCCCCATCCCTGGAAACGTTCAAGGCCAGGCTGGATGGGGCTCTGAGCAACCTGATCTAGTCAGGGATGTCCCTGCTTCTTGCAGGGTGGTTGGACTAGATGACCTTTGAAGGTCCCTTCCAGCTCTAACCATTCTATGATTCTATGATTCTTGAAACTGCTGGATAATTTTGACTTAAGTGAAAGCAAAAGTGCTTTGAAACAGAGGAAAGTCACTGAGGGCAGTAAAAGATGCCTGGCTAGCAAGTCAGTTTTGGAAAGAGCTGCTGTATAAGGGAGGAGACAATTACAGGGAACCCCAAGTGTGTTGCTTTGAAAATTTGCTACATTTGGGGGACTCACCCACACCTTTGGAGCACCTCAGTACTCTTGAGCGAGTGGTTCTGCACCGTACCTAGGAGAAGACTAGGAGAACTGAAAACATGTCTGAAATACTTATTATATTGTTGCTACTCCTGCTCCTGTCAAACTTGGCAAACTACTAAACTCTTTTTGTCCCCAGATGGGAACAACAGTCTGGGACAACTTGCTGCATATGGTTTCACCACGGAATTGTTATTGCCTGGTTTTGAAGGTGGACAGCTTTCCTCTGTGCAGCAGAGAAGGGGTCAGGGGTATCCTGCGCAAAGATTTCTCCTGTCACCTAAGGATTGCCTAAAGAGTCTGATGGGACTTGATTTTTTTTTCTCTTCCAAAGCACCTCTGGTTATTGGCAGTATGAAGGCTGTGGGAGATTTGAAGTAGTCCCTAGTGTCATACAAATCTGATGAGAGCCCTCCCCTCCTCAGAGCTAAATTTCTTCTTTGGAAACGGTAGGCCTGCTTTGTCTTAAGACGAGACGGGCATGTAGAGATGGGTTATATGGGGACATTCTCACGTGGTGTTTGTGGACACTGAACCTCTTTCAGTGCTCCCTACTAGCTCGAGAGCAAGAGCCAGCAAGGCAGAAAGCAACCATAAAGAAACTGAACCCAGAATGCTCTGAAAATAAGAGCTTGGAACGGAAAGACTTTTTTTTTTTTCCCCCAGAGCATACACATAGGCCTGCATGGGACTTGACTGGGGGAAGTAAAGCTATTTCCAGTCTCATACAGAGTAGCCCAAATACTTTGAGTTTTTGTTAACCCAGATACCTGGGGTTTTCAGCCCAGGGCCTGCTGCCTGCACCTCTGGGAGCAGTGCTGCTTGGATTACTTGGTGAATCTTATGCTGCTGTCTTCTCTTCCAGTCGGGGGCAGTGAATCTCTGCGTTCATACTGGAAGATGTACCTGCCCAAAGTGCGGTTGCTAATCTACGTTGTGGACTCGGCCGATCACGCCCGGCTGCCTGTGGCGAAACAGCTGCTTCATGAACTGATCCAGAGCAACTCCACCCTGCCAGTGGTGGTTCTGGCCAACAAGCAGGTGAGAGTTCCCTGCTGCTAGCTGAGCTGGGGCTGGCAGCAGCTCTGAAAATAGCAACAAAGCCTTTCAAAGGAGGCTTCGTACCTCTAAGGAGGCCCCATGGTTGGGAGCTGAGGGTCTTTCTGGGACACCTGTCGACCGCAAAAGAAAATAATCCGAGGTTGAGTTTTGGATCTGCAGGTCCTGTGCTGTGAGATGGTGCAGTCACAGCTGTGGGTGGAAATAATGGTGGAAACTGCTGTAGAGTTGCAAGGTTTGAGAGCTACGAGGGAGACCACAGAAGACCTGGAGTTAGGTTTCTGTTCTGAATGTCTGTCTAGAAGGACCGCTTTACCTAGCAGCAGCTGAAAATTGAAGCACTGCTGTTTGCCTTCAGATTGTCTGGTTGGTTGCTCCTAAGGCAGCTGCTGAAGCATGAGAGAAGAGCAGCTTTCCTCACAAGGCAGTGCTTTCTCCTAAGATCTTTGCGAAAGTGGCAATGACCAGTGCTGCACCCAGAATAGAATTGTGCCTGCGGTATGGTCAGATGATGGAGCAGCCCAGGGTTTTTAAGCCCAGGTTTTCCTTTATGAGGGCTGTGTGCTTGATTTGGTCTATGTTGTTACCTCCTAAATTTTTAGTAACTTAGGCATGTGAATACAAATACTACTGCTTCATCAAACACAAATACTACTGCTGATTCTGTAGGTCCCAGCAGGGAGAGACTGTTGTATATTTGCCCTGTTCTTGTAACTCTGTGCTGGGCTCTAGGGTGCTGGGCCAGCAAGATTTTTGTCTGTACAAGGAGTCTTACATTATTATCAGAAACACTGGAATTACTAGAAACAGAACTGTACCCCTATATCTTTGGGAAGAAACTAGGTTAAGGATAAACTTTTTTTTTTTTTTTTTCCCCAAAGCATTTTAGGGCATGAGAACTTGATCTCATAGAAGTTACATAGGAATGGTGCCCCCAGAGCCTTGGGACCCTTCTCCTCCGTGGTCAAAAGCAGTGGCTCAGAGCAGGAATGGTGCCGTCACCTCATGCAACTAACAGGCTCATTTTGTTTTTGTGTATCAGGACCTCGAAGGTGCATATTGCATCACCGATATCCACGATGCTCTGGCACTGTCTGATATTGGGGACGAGAGGAAAATGTTCTTGATTGGTACCCACGTGTCAGAAGATGGCTCTGAGATCTCCTCCAGCATGAAGGATGCCAAGGAGCTGATAGCGCAGCTGGTTTTGGAAACACAGTGACAGCTCTTTTCCTACAACTTAATATTTGCAGCTGAGGGAGAGGAGGTGGTGGTGTGTGGTCGGTTTGCCACGTGGCAACTGAAATGTACAGTTCCTTGTGGGTGTGGAATTCCTCTGAAAATGATGTTTAGTTGGTAAGAAAATATAATTTATAGCAGTTTTAAAAGTAGTGTATTTTTTAGGGGATTTTTTGTTTTTGTAGGGGAAAACTAGTGTCTCGGACAGCAAAGTTAAGGGGAGGTACAGCTTAGATGGGCTGAGGTGGCTTCTTGCCAGGTGGGGATCAAGCATTGACTTCAGTGGAACAACGTTGTATCCGGTGAATTTAACCTGGCTTGATGTCTCGGGCTTTAGGTGAAATATGTTTACTTCACAGGTTTTGCAGAACCCTGTTAATGGTGTTGTTCTGTTAAAAACAAGACCTCACTTCTTGACAATGGCAGAAATTTAGAGTGCTGAGACTACCATTTTTGACAGTGACAATTTTTGTTGTTGCTATATTGGAGCCAGCTGTTAATGGAGTGGAAAATTAGTAATCTCTGGAAATTGGGTTGGATGCTGCTTCTTTAGTTGGTAAGAACAAGAAAATGAAAGCAGTAAAACATGAAATGTTTCTTTGCCTACAGGGAGAAAACAAAACAGTGTAATTTAAGGTAGTGACTGGAAGCATTTAAGTTAAATTGGCCCCAGAGGTGGGATACTCCTTCATCAGGGTGAGTGGCTTGTTGTGGTTTAGTCCAGGTTGCCCTCAAGCAGGCAGTCTTACATGTGGAAAACTTGTTGTTTTTTGAAAGTGATTTCTGTTGGCACAGCAGGTGAGGAAGATGAGTTGCTGACAAGTGTCACTCTCCTTATGTCCTTGTAATTATACTCCAAGAATGTGATCCAGGACCTGTTTTGCAACCACATTTACTGTATGAAGGTTTTATGGTTTTGTCCTTTGGAACAGATGCATAAAGCAGAAATTCTTACCCTAACCAGTGGTCTGAGCTTCATTTACCAAAACAAGGAGTGCTGCAGGAGACTCTTGAGGCCTTTCTTGGACAGCCACCTTTAAAGCAGGTATTTTCACCCATCCAAAAAGGCCTGGTGCCCAGCTGGCCTGCCCACTGGGCTCAGGCTTTGGCTGGCACCCAGGTTCTCGCTCCCCAGGGCCCACCGGGGAGCCACGTGCTGCAGGAGCCATTCCCTCTGCTGTGGGGCCGGCGGGGCAGGGCTGCGGGCGCCACGCTGAGCCGGGTGGGAGCCCGCTGGTGCTCGTCTGAGGAGGAGGATGCTGATGAGGGGTCAGGGTGCTGGGGGTGCTCTGTCCTGCAGCCTCACGGGCTGCCAGCACCCTGTGGTGAGGAGCAGCCCACGGAGAGGAGCACTTCAGCTGCAAGTGCGTTGCTGTGCAGCTGCCCCGGGAAGGTACCAGAGAAAAACAGTACAAATAACTGCCAAGCAGTTGTATCCTAAGGAAATGCCGCTGCGGGTGTTGCCAAGCTTTTAAATTGGCCTCTTCTTCTCTTTGCAGTTTCTTGTCACTTGTCTGCACACTCATGTGACAGGTGGCAAACCCTCTCGGCTCCGGCCTCCTGGCTGGGTGTCCAGGCCGTGCCCCAGGTCTCTCGGGGAGGGCTCAGCCGGGGACGTCTGCTGAGCGGCAAGCGCGTATATTGGATGGCGCTGTGATAAACACACAGAGGAAATGGTGCCTGGCTTTGCCCTTCCCCCTGCTTCTCATGACAAACGACGTCAAAACGGAAGCTATGACACTTTACAAGGAACTCATCTCAAAGGGAGCTGATTTCCCCTTGAGCAAGGAGTCTGTGAGCTCGGGCAGCAGAGGGGAGGTGTTTCTGGGAGCGGCTGCAGCAAGGCCGCCTCTTCCCTTCGGGGAAGCGGGAACAGGACCAAATGGCAAAAGCTCCCTTAGGGCTGCCCCCTTGCCAACGAGGTGGCTTAACTCCTTCAAGCTGCAGAGCTGCTGCAGGTGTGTCCTGGTGGGGACGCCTGTCTGTCAGAGCTTTTGCCACGGTAAGAGTAGAAAGTAATCTTTTTCTGTAATTGGAAAAAAACCCAACACCTTAGCGACTGTCAAGTGAGTTGAGGGACCTGATTTGGATGTACCTTGGCTGGGTCATGGTGCAAGCTTTGCACAGCAGCATCCAAGCCAGCGGTGTGGGGCACTAGGGCCACGTGCGCTTTGTGCCAGGTTTGGCTGCGGCCCTGTGGTGGATCTGTGCCAGCGGTGGAAGAAAAGCCATGAGCCTGCCTGCAAGGGATAGTGCCAGGTCTGGACGCAGCTAGGCTGGGGGGGGAACCTCCGCATGGTTATCCTTCACCCCCTGGCACCTTTGCAAGGCAAAGCCTCTGGGGAGCTGCTTGAGACTGAACAGCTGAAACTGGGTTTTGGCTCCTGAAATGATGGCTGCCTTCCAGAGCCTGTCCTGTCTTGGACCGGTGGCGGGGAGCCAAAGTCCCGCAGGCAGCTTCCTCTGTGGGATCTCAGTGGGAGCCGTGTTTGCAGCGTCGTGACCAGGAGTGACAAGGAGATAAATCAGCAGGGAGCGCGCGGTGAGGACGCGCTAACAGCAGCAAGGGTCTCTGTGGCGCTGAGCTCTCTGGCAAGTGTTCGCTGGGTCTCGGCATCTCGCTAGACGTATCGGCCCCAATCAGAGAAACCACAGGTGTGTCTCCAAAGCACAGACCGTTTTCTGTCAGCAAACATCTCTCCCTCTATGGGTGTCCCTGCTTCTCTCTAGGGCTGTGCCGCCTTATTGCCGGGCGATACTACGCAGGGAAGAAATGCCCCAGGATTTCATCTGTGCTTTTTCCATGGGGAAACTTTGGTTGACAGCCAGCTGAGTATGAGCTGGCAGTGTGCCCAGGTGGCCAAGAAGGCCAGCAGCATCCTGGCTTGGATCAGGAAGAGTGTGGCCAGCAGGAGCAGTGAAGTGACCGTTCCCCTGTACTTGGCACTGGTGAGACCGCACCTCCAATACTGTGTTCGGTTTTGGGCCCCTCTCTACAAGAAAGACGTTGAGGTGCTGGAGCAAGTCCAGAGAAGAGCAATGAAACTGGCGAAGGGTCTGGAGAACAAGTCTCTTGAGGAGCGACTGAGGGCACTGGGATTGTTTAGACCTTGTTGCTCTCCCCAGCTGCTTGAAAAGAGGTTGTAGTGAGGTGGGTCTCAGTCATTCTCCCAAATAACAAGTGACAGGATGAGAAGAAATGCTCTCAAGTTGTACCAGGGGAGGTTTAGATTGGCTATTAGGAAAAAATTATTCACCAAAAGGGTTGTCAAGCAGTGGAACAGGCTGCCTGGGCAGCTGGTGGCATCACCATCCCTGGAGGTACTTAAAAGTCGTGTAAGCACAGCGCTTAGGGACGCAGTTCAGTGGTGGCCTTGGCAGTGCTAGGTTAATGGTTGGACTTGATGATCTTAAAGGTCTTTTCCAACCTAAATGATTCTATGATTTTATCATTTGACAGGATACAAGACCTTGCAGAACTGAAGAAAGTGGCTTGTACAAGTGATCCCAGGTAAGGAGGTGCCCAGACAGCCCTGCCTCAAGGGCTGGTGACTGATGGGGCCTCAGCTGGTGCAGACCCTTTGTGTTTGTCTTGCTGCTGCATTCCTCTTAAGAGCAGAAGTGGCTCAAAAAAAAACAGATTGAGATGTTCAGAGTGTGAGTGGCCCTCTTCAATTTGCTCTTTCTTGTTTTTAATCAAAAAGGGGGCTTGACTGAGTCTTGCCTTTGCTGCCCCACCTGAGCTGCCCCACGGAGATGTTGCAGGGTAGGATGGTGCTGTGGTGCAAGAGGACTGGACCTCCCTGGAGCAGCAGGCTGCTGTATCATGGAGGACACAGCCAAGCTTTAGGAACAGAGTTGCTGTCTGCATTACGGGGTCAAGCTATGGCTTGACAAGCCAGGGCAACAGTCTCTTAATAACATCTCTTCTCCACTGTCTGAGTGGGTGTCACTGTGCTCCAAAAAGGCTCCACAAACCCATTGCCCTGCTCTTCCCTGTCCTGACTGCCCTGGTACGCTCTCCCACCATAGCCTCTCTCTCAGTGGAGGATGAACAACTCCAAATTTGCCCTGCGTACAGAGAGTAACCACTAACGTGCTGCAAAACCTCACCCACTTATCGTGGCACACCCTGACCGTAACATTATTATTATTTTTACCGTCATACCTGTGGTATAGTTAGGTGGTAATGGTGAGGTAAGAAAAATGCAATCATGAAACTCCCCCAGGGGTTTCAGAGATGTAATGGAATGGCCCTTTCTGCACATCCACTGGTAACTGTAAAACCAGATTCGTCACTTGAAGGCTCTTTTCTTTTTGTGTTGACAACAACCACCTGGACAGCGTCAGGAAATTTGGTGCCAGAGAAGGTGAGTGCTCGGGGGATGGCAGCAGCACCGTACAGCTGTGGGGAGCCACAGGGATTCTGTGTGTGTTCCGTCCTAGCAGGGAAGGATAAGGATAGCCTCAGCAAGCTTATTTCACACTTGTACACTTTTCTACAATTTCACGCCCTTGCTGTTCTTACAAGGCTTGTGTGGGGAAACCAAGAGATGAGCGAGACCCTCCCACAGGGTGCTGTGACAGCTCAGCCATCCCCAAGAACAGTGGCACTGGCCAAGCCCAAGCAAGATTTTGGCAAGCACCAGTGCAGGTCGGTGATGTGGCAGCACATCCTGGGGAAGGAGGCAGCTCAGATGGTGCCCTCTAATCAGGGGCATGTATTGGCTCCCAGGGGAAGGGGAGATGCCATCACAATTAGTTATCCTAATAACTAATTGATTAGTTATTAGCAGCTTGATGAGGAGCTACAAGATATGGTTTAGTAGCTTTGGCACCAATGGTAGTGGGAAGACGGTTGGACTAGATGATCTTATATGTCCCATCCAACCATGTGATTCTATGATTCTATGATCCTGTGTATCCTCTTGGAGCCTGGCCTAAATCTTGAGGATAAAGGTTAGAAAGTGCTATGAACAGAGAAATCTTGCAGCATCCTGCTGGCTGGAGGGAATCCAGGTCCCTTGCCTTGAGTTAAACCTCTGCTCTCACTGAGTGGTGAACAATCAGCCAAAGCAGTCCATGTTTGGGAATAGGAGTGAAAAATGATGTAGAAAATGTAAACTTCAGTGGGGCTGGGTGATGCTGCGTTACTTGAAGCAACAGTAGCTCTGCTGAAGGGAATGAAGCTGTTCTGGAGACAGGATGGTGGTTGCTAGTCTGCAAGAAGTCCTAGCAGTGAGAATGGAGATGAAACCGTGTTGCACTCCCGGCTTTCCTCTACCTGGAGGGTTGTCAAGACAAGTGTGTCTGTAGTTTTATCTCCTCTTTCACTGTCATCAGTTCAGGGGCTCTCATCCGCCTGAGAGCTTCTGCCTCTGGCTAAGGGTGTCCATCTGACCGCCCTTCCTGTCTTTCTGCTCCCCTCGGCTCTCCTCTTCCCTGCCAAGAGCTGTGGCTGGTGGAGAGCTGGACGAGCATGCATTGGGCATGCATGTGGAGATCCCAAGATGAGAGGAACTGCAAGAGCACAAGGTGCTATTAAGCCATTGCAACAGAGAGGTTTCTAAATTGGCAAAGCTGGACAACAGAGATGCTGCTGGGTTTGTGTTGCGGAGTGGCTTCTTGAAATGGTCCAAGGAAAGGCCTAGACTTTGAAAGCAACGCACTGAGGGTGCTTAAAAGAGGACTCCGCATATGCAAACAGCATTTATCTTTAAAGTCAGGAAATCTCAAATGTAAATGCTCATTTGTTCATGGATTTTCCATGTGCACTGGTGCCAACTTTTGTACCTGCAGCAGGCATGGCTGTAGGATGCCATCCGCCAGGATCACGTTCTCGGTCAGTTGCCTTTTACAAACTCTTCTGTGCTGCTCCTCAAGATCCCTCTTCTTGTACAACTGCAGATGGGAATCAACAGTCTGGGAGCATCCTGTGCTAGTGGATTTTGGCTTCCCTTCTGATTGTCTGCTGAAGTTGTCTGAACCTATCAAATACTAGGCTGCTCACCTGCAGCAAAAGTGAAAGGCCAGAAAGCCTGCAGGGTGCTACAGGTAGGCCCTTGGGTCTTGTAGCATCAGTGCAGCTTTGAAGTAATAAATACAGAAGTAATAAATACAGAACAGAGGGCAAAATGCAGAGCAGGGACTCCGCTGGGATTAGGACCTCTGGACTCATGAGTGGGTTCCACGCTGGAAATGCCAGAGTTCCTGCTGGCCAGAGAGGTGAAGAGGTGGTTGAGTGAGATTTGGAGGGGATGGCGATGCAGCAAACTGTCCTGAGTTTTTACACCCTGTCTCCTTGCCCCGGATGTGGCCAGTGTGTGCTATGGAGGCGAGAAGTTGTCTGGGATTTGAGATACTGTTGGGATTTGAGATACTGAAAGAAATTGCCTTTTCATAGTGAGGTGCTGTCTTTGAAAATCTCCCTGCTGAGAGACAGAAACCAGCCAGGCTGGAGCAGCCTAGAACAGCAGGAGAGCCAATGGAGGGATCTAGGCTGCATCTGCTGATAAAGCAGCCTGGGAAAGTGGAGAAACCTGATGGGAATGGCCTGTTTAGCTCCTAGGGAGTGCAGCTGGGCAGCTGTGTTCCGATCTGTGTATACAGAGGGGATGAGCCTATGTATATTTTAACAGTGTTTTACCAGAAGCCTAATTTAGAGATGTATTTCTGAACTTGCTTCTTTTAGGCGGGTCAGTGCTTTGGCAGGGGTGAAAGGGCTTGGGGCAATCTCAGATTACAGTCATTGCTGTGGCAACGGCTGAGTCTGTGGGCTGGGAAATAAGGGAGGCTGCGCTGGAGCAGGCCTTGGCATCCCTAACCCTGTGAAAAACAGTGGAAGAAGTCCGATTCTGGAGCAGGAATCATTTTTGCTGGAGGAATGCAGTTAACTGCACCAGCACATTTATCCTGAAATCTGAGCGTCTCTCCTTAGCAAGGAAATTATTTGGTTCAGCCAGGAAGATGAAGAACGTTTCTCTACTGCAGAAGGAATTTCTCTCCCCTTTTACCTGGCTACACAGGCTTTCGTTACAGGCACTCCTCTCCCAGCTGTGAGTGGGCAACAGCTGGGCAAAAAAGCAATATTGACTAGGATGTACACATCCCAATAGCACCAAATTTAGATTGTACTTTGGGTGAAAGAAAAATAACGAGTGCTGGGAAAGTAAGAGCACTTCTTGTCTCCATGTCTGTAGAGGCAGGGTGCTGGGTGCTCATCCCTTTCGAGAGGGAGTGTGTCCCAGAGGGCTGCTCTGGGTGAGCTCTGTGTCTGCATGTCCCTCCCCAAGTCTGACCCTATGCAGGTGCCAACGAGGTTACAAAAACATGGTAGCCTTGACCAGAGCATCCTCACAGTTACAGCATTTCACAGAGCTGGGGAGTCAGGAAAGGGAGGTACTGCTACGAGCACAGCTTTCACGGATCTGTCATCCGTCCAGTAAGGCAGCATCTCCCGGGACCGTGGTGGCTCTCTTCATGGCAGCCCTGGATGCGCTGCTGTCTGTGAGGCCGATGTCGTTGCTTCCTGGGCTGGAGAGCAGGACTTGTCCTCTGTCCAGAGCAGGAACTGGCTTCCAGCAGACATCCCCAGAGAAGGGCAGACCTATGTTTAGCCCGCAGTTGTGGGGATGCAGAGAGATGGACAAGTGGCTAACTGGGATGTCCAGTGCTGGGGAAAGGGTTGGACAAAGGTCTATGATTAAGAGCAGGTTGGAGGGCAGGTTGTGGGGCTGGCTAGGCAGTGGTTTCTCCTTCCACAGCTTGTCTGGTGCCAGATACAACTGTGGACAGGATCATGTCCCGTCTGTGTGTGGTCTGTGAACCTGGGAACGCTGAGCTGCAGGCTGGTCACCCTTGGAGGCAATTGCGAGCCCTTGAACTCTGGAGCTGGCTAGGGCAAAAAGATTGCGTCCTGACTGTGTGCCGCTCTGGGATGCTGAATAGCATGCACTGGCCACACCAAGGCTTGTGGAACTGACCCAGCCTTGCAAAAGGTAGGAGCTGCTTCCCTGCCGTGGGGAAATGATTGGCTGTCAGCCCATTTTGTGCAGCCTGCAGCACCAGCTGATTTGGCTTTGGCCAGTGTGATTAAGCCACTGCTCTCCCACTTCTAAAATGCATGGGTTCTATAGGGCTGGATGTGCTAATGCTACATGGATTGTGGCTTAAACAGCATTTTTAAGGTGAAGGAGAACCAAAAGAGAAGAAATAGGAACTTTCTATTTCCAGTAGGAATTACTGATTGAAACTTCACACTCTGGTTGGGAGATCACCCCTTCGCGATTTGTTGTGGCTGGAAAACCTGCTTGAACATAGCACAGAGGCAGGACCCAGCAGAAAGACCTTCTTAAGGGCAGCCACTTTTATTGGGCTTATCTGGGGAGTTAAATGAAGTGGTCATTCCTCAACAGTCACCAGGGGAATTTGACCTGATGTGGGAAGCCTCTCTCCCTAGGATGGGTTATGCCTGGAGGTTATCACTCTTCTTCTTTTTTTTTTTTTTTGCTGTAATAGTTAAAGAAGTAATGAAACAACTGTTGGGGGAAGCCAGCACAGGAACTGTTCTTTCACATAAAGCAGTGTGGCAAACCAAAGCCGATGGCACACAGTAGGTTGTGCAGCACAACTCCTGACCTTGGATTTCAAAATTTTTGCTAAAGTTCACAGATCTTCCTAGTGACACTCAAAGTTTTGTTCTTGTGAGAGAAACAGAAACACAAAAGGCTGCAAAATTCCAGATCCAGGGCTGGTGCAAAGGTGCAAAGCTTTAACACAGACTTTGAAAATGCGGAGGTGGCAGGTGCGTTGAGTTGGCTTGGGTTTGGGGCCCATTTTCTCCAATGCCTGGAGAATGGGCAGCTCCAGCCTTTTGCTTTGCATGCATCTTTGATGCCAGTTACACAGGTGGGTTAAATCTGTGCGGTTCAGATATTTGGTTGTGTGAACCCGGGCAAAAGAATGGAGCTCTGCATTGGGATTTTTAGAGCCTAACTCAAAAAAGCAGAGTTCCCCTCAGTGTAAGGGAGAAGGCAGGTTGCAAAGACTAAGAGGAAACCAGATGTTGGTGCCAGACTCTGCAGAACAAACTCTGAGCTCCAGTCGGGTTTGAGGGAGTCTGTTTGGCAGCTGGACTGCAGGGGAACGGCACGGCCTGTGTAGGACACAGCACAGGGAGATTGCTTTCATCTGTTTTCTGTGAGTTTAGTGTGCTTCCCACTGGCAACCTAACCACTGTCGATGGGCTGGAGATACTGAGGCAAGAGAGATGCTCTCCAGCAAGGGACAAAAGCCATACATGAAAGCATGTGGCAGTTTCAGTGCCAGTCTATCTTAATCTTCCCTGTGTTAAGCTGATTATCCTTCCAAAAGAGTAGAGGCAGGTGACCACAACCCAGAAGAGGATTAATCAGAGGATCCTCTAATTGATTCAATAATCCACTAAGCAGAGAATTTTTGAACTCTTTTGAACAAGGTAAGGTCACTGGGCAGCAGTGCTGGTTATTTTTTAGCCCATGCGTTGCCCTGTAGCAGAATGGATGAGAGTTTGGGCCTTGTGCAACAGCCCCAGCGCAGCTGCTTCCCGCTTCCCTCAGGCTTGAGAATGGCCAGAAGGAGGCTGGGTCTGTGTCTCCCCCCACCCCCCGCCTGCCCCATGAGGGAGCCCCAGCACCCACAGCCTCTGCCACCTCAGGGGCTGGGGTGTGCGTGGATGGACGCAGCTCTGGAGCCCTCAGTGTAAGAAGGACATGGACCAGTTGGAGAGGGTCCAGAGGAGGGCCACGAAGACGATCAGAGGGCTGGAGCACATCTCCTATGAGGACAGGCTGAGAGAGTTGGGGCTGTTCAGCCTGGAGAAGAGAAGGTTTCGTGGACACCTTATAGCAGCCTTCCAGTACCTAAAGGGGGCCTACAGGAAAGATGGGGAGAAACTCTTCAGTGGGGCCTGTTGTGATAGGATAAGGGGTAATGGTTTTAAAATAGAGGGAGGCAGATTTAGACTTGATATAAGGAAGAATTTTTTTATAATGCAGGTGGTGGAACACTAGCCCAGGTTGCCCAGAGAGGTGGTGGATGCCCCATCCCTGGAAACATTCAAGGCCAGGCTGGATGAGGCTCTGAGCAACCTGATCTGGTTGGAGATGTCCCTGCTCCTTGCAGGGGGGTTGGACTAGATGACCTTTAAAGGTCCCTTCCAACCCAAACCATTCTATGACTCAATGACCCACGAGTGCCCTAGAAGAGGAGGTTGCCCATGTCTGTGGGCTATCCTTGTAGCAAGAGGGAAAACCCACAGTGCCCACTGAGGCTGCCTGGGAGAAGTGCTGCCCTCCCAGGGGAAGGAGTCTGCCTCCTGCCATTGGGGCAGGGAGCAGAAGCAGGGACGTAACACAGCTTCCCTCATAAAAAAAAAACTTTGTTTTTTTTTATTAATGCATTGAAAATAAAAAAAAGACCAGTTCTTTCCCTTTGGTGACCTTTACAGAAATGTGAGAATGCATCTGAGGGGAGGGAGCTTGGCTTGGTCTGATTATGATGTACGCCAATACATCATAATGTTTTGCCAATCCGGAGCTGACTCAGGCACCTTGAGCTAACCAAGATCACCTGAACAACACATCTGGTTTTCCAGGTGCCCTCCTCTCTGGATGGTCTGTATATTACAGCTAGCACACATACTTTGCCTCTGGGAATCATAAGAAAAATAAATCTTTTTTTTCCCCCCTTCTATGTTTGAACCATTCATGGCAGCTTATCTGCAAGCCTGGGTCAAGGGCATGAGATTGCCTTGCCCTGTGCAGCTGCTGTTAATGGCTGGCAATCACTAGACAGGTTATGCAGCCATCAGAAGCTGTATACACACAGATATCTATATATAACACTTTTTTTTTTTTTCCTGGTTATGTACACTTTAAATAAAACATATGTTAAATAGCAGGGTATTGCTTTGTGTCTCAAAACCTATTGCAACAGAAGAACCCCAAGGAAACCCACTCTGAAGAGCTTCACCATCGTTTGCAGCAGGCGTGGGGATCGGAGCAGCATCCTCTAGTCCCTGACGGACCCGCTTTCTGAGGGCAGCCCTTCGGACTTCCTCCACTCTGCCAGGCGCTGCTTGAACCATTTCTGGAGACAAAAACAAAAAGGAAGAGAGATGGAGTGCCCTGGGCTGAGTGCAGTGCAGGTGTGCTCAGCACGTGGGAAAGCTCACGGTGCTGCTGGCTTGTAGCGAGGCGCTGCGCTGTCCCCAGGCAGTACAGGCAGCGGGACAGCTGCTCCTGACCGAGTGGTCTGGTTACCTACACGTGCACCTCTTTCAAACACATTTCTCTTGCTCGCTCCAGACCGTGACCACATGGGATTTATTGCTGCCAGTCCAGGTTTTTCTTGGAAACAGAGTAAGACGTTGGCTAAGGAGCTGCTGGATGGTGCCTGTTTAAATGGCTGGAGCAGTGAGACAATCACTGCAGGTCCAAAAATGACAGGAGTCAAATGTTTACCTGCCTCAGAAAGGATGAGAGGGACAACATGGTGGCTGTCATCAAATTTAAGAACAAATAGATTTTAAAAAATGGGTTAAAAATTATCTTAGTCTTCAAGCAATATGCACAGCTACGTTATTCTGTAGTAACCTAGCATCTCTAAGCCAGCTCCCAGAGCTGCTGATGCCCTTTCAACGCAGCCCCAGTTCCAAATGTTAGATAAAATGCAGCTGGATAAAGCCACGCTACCTCCGTAAGAAGAGAGAGAGAGCTCACGTGTGCCGGAAGCACAGCTCAGCCTTTTGTTTGGGAACGTGCCTGTGATTTGCCTTGTTGCTGCTCATTTTGTTGCTCTCTTTGTTCACAGCTATTTTTGAAGCTATTGTGGTCCGGAATGGTACAACCACGGTGCTCTCTACAAGCGCCTCTCGCACTTGCGCTGCCTTGGACCACATCCAGTCAGATGATTGCCTGCCTGGCCTCCTCCCACAAATTTCACTTCCTATCCTAAACCATCATCTCCTGTTGACTCAGTACCGCTTTGCATCTCGTTTTTACTAAATTTTTTATTAAAGTGGCTGCTATATATCTAGCCAATAAAGCACTCCAGGCGTCAGGAGTGATGATTCTCTGTGTCATACGCAATGCAGGCGCTTTGCAGCTCACCAGCCCAGTCTCAATCGTGTCCTTAACGTGACCTTCATCTCCAGATCTCTAGGAGGACCCTGGATTTGTGGAAGAAGATGGCTATCGGAAGATTTTAAGACATCTCCAGAGGTGGCCTGGCCATGTATGGCCTGTGTTTACAACTCGCTTTAGGAAAAAAAAAATGGAGCAGTGTCATTTCTAAGGAGGTACCTGCCAGTCACCAAAACAGAGTGCAGGAGGGGTCTCCTTTTCCACTCCAGCTGAGGACTGTCGGTGCAACGGCTGCAGCATCCTTCCCTGGGACAGGGTAAATGTTGCCATTGCCTGCCTGGCTCTCGTACCCCTTCGGCTTTGCCCAGGGAGAGCCAGGCTGGGCAGCTTTCAGCAAAACGCTATTGACTTTTTGGTGGGCTGGATTTCTTTTCTGTACCCATTAATGCTGCCGTGGGTCTGGTAGCTTATAAAACACCTGCATCAAAAATGGCTACACCGGAACCTGAAGGAATTGGGAAGGAGCCATTTGCTTTTGAAGCCCAGGGTAGCCCGTAGGTAGCCAAATAGAGCAGTGGGCTCGGTGGATGCCCCGGACAGTGGCAGCTTGTCCCTGTGGAGGGACATTTGGAGGCCTGTAAGTCTTTGGGAGAGGCTGACAGACTTGCCCGACATCTGGGCTCAGGGACGCTGAATTAGCTAATTGTAGTGAGAGGACGTGTGCACAGCCTGCAGATATCCCACAGCACATCTGCAGGAGTTCCATCTATCCCGCATCTCTTTTAAAATGACTGTAGTTTCTTCAGACTATAAAGCCAGCAGTGGTTTGGGCTCCCAAGACTGTAAGAAATGGGTTGGAAGGAAAGGACAGCATGCACGTGTTGGATATCCAGGGCTCCACAGCCAGGCAGTGACCCTCGGGGTGTGAGCCCTTGTTCTGGCTGCGGGAAGCACTAGCCTGGTCTCCAAGCCCAGTCTGGGGATGGGGCTTCGGGACAAGGAAGGGGCAAGGATCCCAGTGGGGCACAGGGCTGCTGTGCGGGAGACCACGGCTGTGGGAGGAAGGGGCTGCAACTTCAGGGAAGGGGCTTTGGGGATGCAGGGGCAGGAACACGTGGGGTGCAGGGACAGCGTGGGGTGCAGGGAGGTGAGGTGGTGCAGTAGAGCTCTGGGTGCAGAGTGGGGTTAGGGGTGCACTGGGGTGGCAGAGGTGCTGAGGAGACTTGTGGGTGCAGTGTGGGGAGCAGTAAGGAGTATGCAGGGTGCAGAGAGTGCAAGCAGGGAGCGTACGGGGCACAGGGGGTGCAGGGGGTGCAGCAGGAAGCATGTAGGGGGACAGAAGGCTGCAGGAGGTACAACAGAGAGCTGGGGACAGGACAGGCAGGAGATGCAGGGGAGGGGGTGTGGGGAACAGAGGCATGCAGGGGGAGCAGGGCTGGTGCCAAAGCCGGGGCAAAGGGCGCACACTCACCAGGGTCTGCTCCTCGGAAAGCCCCGTCTCGGCCGCGATGAGGCACAGCGTGGTGGGGTCAGGATGCTTGTTCACCTTGCAGAAGTTGTACTCCAGGATCTCCAGCTGCTCCTCAGTGGGAGTCACTGGCTTCTCAGTGGCCATCTCCTCCTGGGGCAGGGCTATGGGGCCAGGCACTGTGGAGTGAGGCCAGCGTCACTGCCCAACCTGGGAGTGGCAGGTGGGGCCACACTCGCTGAGCCCCACATTTGCCATCCCCACCAGCTGCCCCCTCCCCAGTGGTCTCTGGCTGCGGCAGGGCACAACTCCCTTCCCAAACCCATGCCCGAGAGCTCAGCTGGAAACCCCAGCCCCCCAGCAGCTCTTGCCTCAGCTTCCCCACTGTGGCAACCACACGCCAACAGCACCCAGCTGAGCTGTCTCACCATCCTTAGCTGGCAGGAAACTGCAGCCCGTCCTCTGCTCAGCACTCCCCTGTTGCTGTATTTATAGCCAGTGTGACTCCCTCGGGGACAATTCCTGTTTACAGCCGTATTTAGGCCTGGCCGTCACTTGGGAGTGATGTCACAGCAACGGACATGTTGAGGGGGTTAATTTAAAGACATTAATTTAAAAGCATTATTTATCTTCTGGGTGAGGGGACAGTATCTGGCATCCAGCCTAGTGATTTATTTTGGTTTTTTTTTTTTTTTTTTTTTCGTTCTCCCAGCGACCAGGCAATTTTGTGCAGGGGAATCAAAAACCAGAGGATGCAGGATCTTTTGGGAGCGTGGGCTTGGTGCCAGCAATCACCCCATTTTTCTTCCTGGTCAGTGTCCTGGTCCTCCTCCTAGCATGGCCAGACACCACAGAAAGCTCGTGATGAGCACGTGAGCTGCTCTGTTTTCACTAATATTTAATGTTGTCAGGAATGGGTATAAGCAGTCAGTTATGTTGTTCCTAAGCGTCACTGAACTGTTTGTTTGATTTTTGGTGTGTAATTAAGGGTCAGCCCTCGGAGGACAGTGCCTCGTGTACGTCCGCTGCCCAAGCACTCACTGCCTTCGGCTGTGATCAGTGCTGGGTGCTCCCGGCAACGGCAGAAACAAGGAGCCCACATTCTCCTCCAGAGTAACACTTGTCCCACTTGTGTTTTGCATGAATCTCTGCCAGACTTGGCACAAAAGCACCAGCAAAACAAGTTAGGTACACCGTGGGTAAAGCCCACACCTCTCTTCTGCAGGGCTCCAAGTTTGCTCCTGCTTGGCAGAGGGTCGAGCCGGCCAATTCGGTCAACTGAAACATGAGGCGTTGTCCCCACAAAGCTTGCAGAAGTCCCTTGATGCTGAATCATTTCGGTGTTTCCGAAACCAAGCTGTGAGGTGTTGGCAGGGGGGAGGAGCTGGGTTCAAAAATGTCGCCTTTCTTGATCTGCTCTCCCACTGCCCGAGTTGCCTGGCCCGTCTCTGTCAGGCGGGCCGGTTGGGGTTGCTCATTCTCCAGTGCTGCCAGGAGCCCTTGGCCCATCTCGGGACTCCTCTGGGCTGCCCACTGCAGACCTGCCCTACCTTGCAGTTCAGCTTCTCCTTCCCTTTGGCTCTGGCACATAACCCAGACACCTCCATTGTAGGATAACTCATCTAACCCCACTGGCTACCCTGGGGTGTAACCGAATGCCCCTGGACTCTCACTTGCTAACAGCATTGCTGCGGTGAGGCTCAGCTCCAAAACTGCCTTGCAGCTTGCAGAGAGCCAGCTCTGCTATTCATGACAGGCCAGAGAGATCCTCTTCTTGGAGCTTTACCTCAAAAAGCAAAGGCCCCACTGAGCTTTGTCTGCAGGAGGTGCTTTGACTAGTAAAAGGATAGTAGGGGGTTATAAATAGACCAGGGCTGGTTGTGAAACAGTCCACTCTGCTTGAGTCACTTGGTAAATACTGATGGTAACACAGCGGTTGTGTAAGGCCTGGGCACCTCTGAGCGTGATGGAGTGCGCTGGTAGACGGCATCATCCACCACGCCTGGGCGGACTGGGGAAGGACCATCTTCAACCCTGGGGGCTGCAAGCTCAGCTGGCCCAGTCTGCAGAGTGTTGTGGCCACAGGTGTGCGGCAGCAGCTGCCTGGGGTCAGCTCAGTTCAGAGGCATCCATATAGGAAGGGAGTAGACAAAGTTCAGTCCCTCATGCGGATGAGCTGGTGAGGTCCAGGTGAATGCTGCCCACCTACCTTGGGCATTTGCAGACGTCTGGAAATGATGTGGGGGAGGAGATGCCCTGGACTCGAGGTGCTGCTCTCCAGCACTGTGGCTGCCAGGCTCTCCATGAGGTCAAAGGCTCAGGCTCCTCCTTGATCAGCACCTGACTTCAACTCTGAGCCACCTGCTTATCGCCTAGAAAGCCCAGTCACCACAGGGCTCCCCATCACCGCTGGATCATGCACCTAGCCTGGGCCACCAGCAGCAACATGTCCTGGTGGTTTATAAATCATTGTTTGCAGCCTGCTGCATTAATGTACATTGATGTGTGTGCGTTGATTTGCATACAGAACACGTGCTTCAACTTTCATGTTTTGTCTTCACAGCTCTTTCTATTTCTGATAATCTCCAGGCTCCTGAGGCGTTTCCCCGTAGGACACAATATCTTCTACCTGCTGGCAGCTCAGGGTGCTCCAGCACACGGGACGTGATGCCTGATGGTTTTTCCTTGTCTCCCCTCTAGCCCTGCTCTGGAAGGAGAACAGTTCCTATTTCTCCAGGCTGTGAGATGGCTTTCAGGAAAAGGACAAAACCCTGGGGATCCTGGAGAGCTCTGCAGGTCTCCCCACATCACTCCACTGGGCCCTGGGGATTTTCAGGAGCCATGCGGCCCTGTGCAGTGTGTGCCACCCAGCACTTGGCACTTCCTGGGTGCTAAAAATTGGGAGTATACGACAGGACTTGAGGGCACCAGGAGTCCCTAGATGTTCTGACTGGCCGTATCTGGTCCGCTACTCACATACCTGCCACTTAAATGGAGCCCCTTTTAAGCCCTGGCCTTCAGGATGCACCGGACCTCTCCCCTGAATTTTCTTGCTTAAATTTCTTTAAGCCTGGCAGAAATATGGAGAACCACAACTGTTTTGCTCTGTTGCTGAAAAGCACCACTGCTTGTTGGTTTTTTCTGCTTAAATTTTTGCAGGCATTGGGGGAAAAAAAAAACGCTTTTTCAGCGCAGAGGATGGCAACCATCTCTTTGGCTTTCAGAGAGGCTGGAGGGATGTGGTTGCCATTCAGGTCTGCGAGCCGCCCTGTGCCCACTGCTCTCTGCCCCGCGCAGCACAGGGATGAGAGTTTGGTGGCAGGGGGTTTCTCACCCGGGCAGAGATGACGAGGCCAGACGCACTGTCACAGTGAAACCACAGCACCGGTGACACCTGCCCTGTCCTGTGCGTCAAGCCATCGAAGCCTGGGCGATTCACTCTTGGCTCTGACTAACTGTCTTGGTTTTAGGTGGAGCAATGTGAGAGCAGCCACCAGCCGAAGCTTGCAGCATTGCTGCGTACATGGAGGCTGTGCAGGCAGCGGCCGCTGCTCTCGGTGTGGCTGATGGGGTATTTAAATGCACCTCCAGGGCCGTTTTGGAGTGAGCAGACAAAAAGACAATGGCTGATGGGCACAAGTTGCAGTAAGATAAGTTCTTCTTAGATATTGGGGGAAAAAAAATCTTCATCGTGTGTATGGGTCCAACATGGGGACAAGGACCAGACAGATGGGGGCAGCTCCATCCGTGGTGATGTCTAAAAATCAGCTAGACAAAGCCCTGAGTGATCCGACCTAGGTGTGAGGTAGGAGCAACGGGTGGGGAGAGACCTCCCTCCACAATTATTCTGCCCATGTCCTGTGGTTGCACCCAGCTCCCCAGAGACACCCTGGGGTTACTAGCAGGGCTCCCAGCTGTGGCCTGAGACGGGAGAGGACCTCCCTCTGTCTCCCAGCGTGCCTGCTCAGTGCTGCTAGTGCAGTCAGCAGTTGCTATCCTGGCAGAAAGCAACCCCTTTTCCAGAAAAGACATGATCTCTGTTTGCTCAGCTTTGCGTTTTTGAACAGCAGACAAAAGAGCTGGCTGGCTGTGCAGCTTCCTAACGATTTACTGCACCCGAAGCCCCTGGAAAACTTTCTGAGCAGTAGCTCCTGCCCAGCTGATGGGGCCCCATAGCCCCTGCTGGGCTTTTCACCCCTTCCCCAGTGCTCTCCCTGCTGTCAGGGCTGGGATGCTTCTGGGCTGCTGCGAGGCATCTGCGTTTGGTTTTAGCTTGCAGCTATTTCCTGCCACTGCAGGGATCAAAATAGCAGTTCTTAATGCAGACGAGCCCTCCTGCCCTCCCTTGCTCTGCTGCGGAGCCGTGTCCTGCCCCCAGCTTTGCTCGTCCTCCTGCTGTGGGGCGGCTGTGGATAACATCAGCCGGCAGGGCGCACAGGATAAGGTGGGACGGAGGCTTTAAAAATAAACCAGACCCTGTCATAAATAAGGAAAAACCACCTGTCATGCATCCTGTAAACTACCCGTTCAGCCTTTTAGAAGATAATATCAGATGGGAACAAAGTGAACTAGGGCACGGCAGCTGCTGAAGCAGAGGCGGGTCCCCTTGGTACCCCCAGCCTGGGGTCTCTGTCTGCCTGCGTACCCCTCTCCCTGCCCCAGGCGTGAAGCTTTCCCACTGCAGCCCTGCTGGGTGCTGCTCCAACCTCCCCAGCATCAGTGAGGGCAGGCCAGCTCCTCCCTCCATCCCCCCACCCATCCCCAACTGCAAACCCACCCCAGCACCCCCAGCTCAAAGCCTGCGCTTACCTGCAGCTGGTAGGGACCAGAAGTGCGTAAAACAAGAACCCTGCAGGTCTTCGGGTGACTGCTTAAGTATCTGCTTGTGTGCTGTGACAGGCGGGGACCTGAAAAACCTGCCGCAAATCGCAGGAGCTCCTGGGATCCACAGCCACTCTCTGGGCTGGTAATTCAGGTTTGGCATCCACTCTCCTTGGCAGGGCTCAACGCATGGTTGTAGGCGCTGTGAGGCTCTCCGGACGGATGGCACGGGAAGGCGTCGAGGCTCGTCCCGCCACGCTCTGGGCTGGGGGACGCCCTCCCCCGGGCGAAGACCACGGGGTCTGTTTCCTCCAGGGGTACAGGAAGGGTGAAGGCAGGGTGTGGCGGAAACTGCGCTCAGCTCTTCATCTCCACTCCAAATTGAGCCTGCCTGCCCCTCAGGGGGCCCTGGGGTCTCCACCACTGCCCCCCAGAGGGCCCTGGGGTCCCCACCACTGCCCCCTCAGCCAGGTTGGGACCAGGTCCCTCACTGCGGGCGGCCCCGCTCCCGTCTTTGCTGATGGAGCACGGCAGTGGTTGCTGCCGTGCAGGGCTGGCTTCTCATCTCACTTTAGTCCTCTGCAAATGATTTTTCCAGGTTTGAGGTTCCTGACTCTGCTGTCGCTTCAGTCAGCCCTGTGATCCCGCCAGGCTGGGTACAGGGGCAGGACTGAGACCTGGACCTGACCTGCTGCTCAAGTGCTCTCAGAGGCACAGGGCAGGAGCCTGGCTGGGGATGAGGACGAGGGCAGGGCATCCTCTTCTGCTCAGAGACCTACACTCTCCTTGATGAAAGTGCCCGGGAGCCTGCAGTCCCCAGCAGGGTGGGATGGAAGCATTAGAAAGAAGCAGCTTAAAAAGAAGCATCTTGTGGGGTGGGGTGGGGCACAGCAAGGAGGAACGTGTTTTCTCTCAGCTCACAGACAGCTGGAAGGGGATGCTGGAAAATCAGAGGGGCTGGAGAAAGGGCTCATGAGAAACTGAGTTGCAATGGCTGAGATTATCTGTCAGAGCAAAAGGAAAACTGGCACCAGACGCAAAAAAGCTGTGGGGTTGGCTGGAGCCAGGGGCAGGGAGCCTTTCCCATGGGGAGAAATGGCTGGATGAACCCAGAAATCTGCCATATGTTTAGCAACGAGCCAAAACTGTCCTAAAGATTGAGTGGTTTTGTAATGTGGAGGGGGGCATAGGCTGAGGGAAGGGGATTGCAACAAGATCTGTGCCAAAGGGCAGGCAGACCTATGCCAATTTTCCTAGCAGGATGACGTTGATCAAGCAAGAGTGCTTTTGCTACAGGGATGCTGTAGCTACCAAGTGGTGCTGTTCAGAGGAGGTTTTTGGGAGAAGACTTGATCCTGCATGCCTTGGGCAGGCACCTGGCCAAGGGGATATGTTCTGTTTATCACTGGTGCTAAGCGACAGGAGCATGGGTAGCGATGGGTGGGGGAAAGCAGGTTGGAAGATGTGTCCGATGGGATGGCTGCAGCAGCTGTATGGGGAGATCAGGGTACGTTCAAAGGGGCTGGAGCAGACCCCTGCAGCAGGACACAGCTCTGGATTTCGAAGCCAGTGTGGGAGGTCCGGGCAGAGGCCCTGAATTGGATACTGCCACGTGCTTGGGGGAGCTGCTACTTACCTGTCCCGCGCCTCTGCTCTGCCCTGGCACCTGCCCTTGGCCACCCTTGGAAACAGGACAGATGGGAAGACCGCCCGGCCCAGAAAGACCTTCTTGTGTTTATATGCTGTCTTTTGTTTTCTTCCATGCATGTGCCCCAAGCATTGCAAAATGTGAGTAACCTGGCCCGCGGGAACAGGATCGGCTCCTCTCTTCCCTTGTTTATTACTGTCAACAGAGAGAAAGTCTTTAATGTGGAAAAAAACCCTTTTCCCTTAGCCTGTGAACCCAGCCCAGACTTGCACTGGGAGTGCTGGCAGCAACATGTTTCAGGCTGAGACATGCCACTGAAATGGCTTCAGAGCTGCTGGGAGTCCTGCAGTGACAGTGTGAAAGTCATGTCACCAATCTGTCCACGTCTGGCTGGCAAATGCTAATGCTTTTCTGATCCCGAAATCTTTTAGGCCCCGTTTCTCTTCCTGGGAGAAGGTCAGAGTACTGCTGGGGTTTATGCCTCACCTGGTATGAGGAGATCCTGTCCCCAGAGCACGTCCCTTTGTCAGGAGAGTTAGATGAAAGAGAATCAAAATGCAGGGTGCATCCAGGCCCACATCTCTAGAGGGGAGGAAATACAGCTGTTGTGATGTGCATTTGGCCATTTTGCACCACACTGTGGCATTGCAATGAGGAGTCGGCTACTGCAGCCCGTGTTCAGCATCCTGTGTGATCTGAGGTGATGTGCTCATCGCTCCTCTGGCAGAGGCTTGAGGACCATCCAGTGCTTGCACTATGACAACGTGGTGGCTGCAGTCACTTTGTGGGGGGCACAGGACACATAACTCATGGTCATCCTGGCCCAAATGTTGTCCCTCTAATGCTGTGTGGAGGGCGGATGGAAGAAAGATGAAGAGGAGAGGCGAGGAAGCATCTTGTCAAACCAACAGGAGAGAATGGGATATAATTCAGCTTTCTAACTTGTTCATACTGCCTCGTTTGCATGCAGGTGTCTCTCCTGAATTTTGCCATGTTTTTCCTTCCTGAAGATAAGGCTTAGTAACAGCATCTCTTCTCTGGGCATTAAGCTGAGATTATTTTATTTTTCTAAGTATGTGAGTTAAAAATGTGTGCTTTGCAGAGATTGTCCCCCAACACAATTGGCAGAGAGAGAGAAAAAGCTTGCTTCTCCTCCTGAACAAACCAATGTAAAGGAAAACCGCAAAAGCCATCTTCTGTTTTGTTTTCCAGTCATTTTTTTTCCTGATGTGCTGGGGTTTTCTGGCTACTAACCCCCAAAAATGTGGCTGGAAACAAGGCTTTACAGAATTTTTTGGCTTCCATTCAGTTCGAGAAGAGTTTCCTAACCAGCCAGCACTGACTCACAGGACAACTCTTGCAGCTAACCAAGATGAGATGAGATTTCTACCTGCAAAACCCACTTGGCTGCACTCTCCTTCATGCATTTTCCTTTCGTTTTAGCGGGCAGGGTTCAGCCTGTCTCTCCTCAGCATCAGAACTGAGGCAAGACAGACAGACAGGAATCAGACGTGACTTCCAGTAAGATCCCTGCCTTCTCTTTGTCCGTGGGATACAGCCGTGTGGATGGAAACTGTGGTGTTTTATTGCTCCTCCAGTTGTTCCAATACTTCTCAGGGAACAGTGTCATCTCATCGGTATGTCCATGTGCAATCTCTGCCCGGGGTACAGTCTTCCTTCCTCCTCTCCCTCTCCCTAACAAGATTGTTTTGAAGTGACTAAACCAGGCGCTGAGATGTGCGGTTCCTTGCCAGGAGGCTTTCCATCAGCCCTGCCATTGCTTGTAGGCAGAGCGTGCCCTGGCACGGGGAGGGAGCTGGCAGGACGTCACACGTGTGAGCTGCCCGCCGTGCCCAGCCCAGGAAAACACAGGCTCCGGCACTGAGAAGAGGCTAGAGGAGACACACGGATCTGCTCTCTACTCCTGGAGCACCAGAGGGGTGTGAAGAGAAGTGACCTCCCTTCCAGAGATTCAGACAGCTCTGGATTTTGTAGGGAGCGAGTCAGGAAGGTGGGAGGCTGGAAAATGCCTGCTGACATCCATCCTGGTCTGAACCTCTAGGCTGGATCTGCCTGGTTTTGGAAGTCCTGACCCAAATACTTATATACAGGTCAAGAAGGGACACTGTCCCTCCCTGGAGGGGATGAGCCCTGCCAGACCACCAGCATGCGACCAACATGGCCCTCGCGGTTGCAGTAGGCATGCTGTCCCAAAGGCCTACCCCGATGAGAAAAAGAGGCTGAGGGGAGACCTTGTTGCTCTGTGCAACTACATGACAGGAGGTTGTGGGGAGGTGTCCATTGGTCTTTTTACTCAAGTAACAAGTGATAGGGTGATAGGAAATAGCATCAAGTTCTGCCACGGAAGGTTTATATTGGATATTAGGAAAAATTCATTCACCGAAAGGGTTGTCAAGCACTGGAACAGGCTGCCGAGGGAAGTGGTGGCATCACCATCCTTGGAGGTACTTAAAAGACGCGTAGACATGGCACTTAGGGACATGGTCTAGTGGTGGACTTGGCAGTGTTAGATTTACAGTTGGACTTGATGATCTTAAGGGTCTTTTCCAATGTAAACGATTCGATGATTCTATGTTCCCTACACCTGAGACCTCAGGTCCCCACCCCCTCCACAAGAGAGACTTAACACAGAAAAGGACTTCAGGGCACACTCCCACTTAGTGACCTTTTTGCCTCCAGGTGGCTTTGGACAAGAGGCACATTGGATGTACGGTTCTGCACATGCTGAACCAACAGAAACGTGGCACCCGTGTCAGTCTTGGCACATATGCAGCAGGGCTAAAGAAAGCTCTTGAGGGTCCTGGGTGTCAAGGCATGCGCTGATGCAGTACAGACATTTCTGGGAGGCACGATCTGCAGCAGAGCACTATAGTGCGGTGTACAGGGGGGTCTCCTGAACTGGGGAAAGCTCAGGGGAGCAGAGAGATGTGGGCCCCAGCATGGCCTCTGCAGCCCCCTTGCTTGGCTTTGCAGGGGCAAGTTGGTAGCCAGAGAGAGGAGCCACAAGATCTTTTCCACTTGCACCAGGGACATGCTGTGCGTTTTGCTTGATGGTCCAGGTTTGCAGGGCAAATCCTGCCCCAGCAGAAGCAGTCCAAGAGGAGAGGAGGGAGGAGGAGTCTTGTCTCTACGCAAGGGCTGGTAGTTCTTCTTTCCAAGACAACTGGGAGTCAGACCAGCGGGCCCAGAAAACTATGCACCTCTCTACGTAAGTCAGGGCCCTCCACCTACAGTCCCCGTTTTCATTCCAGTTACGAATCTGGGGGCCGTCTGCCTGCTTTGTCAGGAGAGTCCCTGTGAGCCCCCTCCTGCCGGATGGGTTTGTGCTGGGTGTGACGGCCAGGAGCCACTGAGTTGGGCGGTGGAGACAAAGGCTGTGGCCTGCTGCCTGGGTGATGCTGTTCCAAGATGCCATTGCAGCTGGGAGTGCTGTAACCATGTACAAGGGGATGGGACCAGCCATCCCACTGGAAAGAACTGATGGGCCCTATGGGTCCTTTGTGTGATGTATAGTAAATAATAATATAGCTTTTATTATAATAACAATAAATGAGTTTGTTTTAACCAACTCTCTGTGATTGTGTTTGGAAAGCACTTGAAAGTTGTAGCCAAGCCCACGCGGTGGCTGCTGGGGTCTCCAGCTAACGAGCACGCCTAGGAGACCGCCTGTTCTGGTTTTATTCAGTGAGGGGGGCTAAGGTGGCAGCTTCTGGAAGAAGCTGCTGGAAGTCGCTCCTCTTTGCTCAGTGGACTCGGCCGGGCCTAGGGCAGACCCACTGCTGGCCAAGGCCGAGCCAATTGGTAGCAGAGTGTTCTGTGATAACGCCTCTGTGCTAACGTATTTAAGAAGGGGAAAAGAGAAAAAATAAAAAGAGAGAAGACATGAACTCGCTGAGCAGGGGCAGAGAGGGGGAGGTGGGAGGCTTGTGGGCCTTGCAGGGCTCAGCCTCTGGCCTCCCACTGGGCGGCCGACTGGGCCCAGCTTGGCCCGGCCTGGCTGCAAGAAGTGGAGAGGAGATGAGAAGTGAATGAGATCCTGAGAGGCGTCTGCCTGCCTGTTGTGAAGAATTTTTGTTGTGAGAGGGACGGCTGCAGACGGCAAGGTCAGTGAAGAAGGAGGGGCAGGAGTAATGTGGTCGCCGACAGAGGTTCCCCTGCAGCCCGTGGTGGTGCAGCCTGTGGTGGAGCAGGCTGCGCCCCTGCAGCCCATGGAGGCCCATGGAGGGGCAGAGATCCACCTGCCGCCCATGTAGGACCCCACGTCGGGTCAGGCGGATGCCCGAAGGAGGCTGTGGCCCGTGGAGGGCCCGCTGGGGCAGCTGTTCTGGAGGAAGTGCCCCCCGTAGAAGAGACGACCCACGCTGGAGCAGTTTCACAAAGGACTGTGGTCCGTGGGAGGGACCCCACGATGGAGCAGGGGAGGGATGTGAGGAGTTCTTCCCCTGATGACGAAGCAGCGGCATATAACAACGCGTGATGAACTGACCGCAACCCCCAGTCCCTCTTCCCCCCTGTGCTGCGCGGGGCGTGGGGGGGAAGGTGGTAGAGATAATGTTAAGCCTGGGAAGAGGGAGGGGTAGGGGGAGGTTAGCTTGTTCTCAGTCTCATTATTCTGCTTTCTTTTTAGTAATAAATGAATACTTTTCCCCAAGTTGAGTCTGTTTTGCCCATAACAGTAACTTTAAGGTTTTTTTCTCTCTCCTTATCTCAAACCTCGAGCCTTTTTTTCTTATATGATCTCCCCCTGTTCTCCCGGAGGGTGGGGGGAGTGAGAGAGAGACTGCGTAGTCTGGTCGCGACCAGGGCTGAACTGCGACAGCACCTTACCCAATGGGGGCCGTCTGCCTGCTTTGTCAGGAGAGTCCCTGTGTGTCCCCTCCTGCCGGATGGGTTTGTGCCTGGTGTGACGGCCAGGAGCCACTGAGTTGGGTGGTGGGGACAAAGGCTGGGGCCTGCTGCCTGGGTGATGCTGTTCTGGTGGCGGTGACAGCACAAAGGACGGGCCAGGGGGTTTCTAACCCCGAGCGAGAGGCGAGCCCCTCAGGGCAGGGCACGGTAGCACCGTCAGGGCTGGGGACAGAGGTGCTCGGGGCTCCCCGTGGTGGCAGGTGCCCAGAGAGGCTGTGGGGATGCGTCGGGACGCTGTTGTGTGGCAGGGATGGGGCCTCAGGAGACTCCGCTCTGGTGTCCCTTGCCCTCTCATGGGGCACAGCCCAGCCCGGGGCTGGTCATCAGGGCGGCTTGGGCAGGACGGGCCCCGTGCTGCCTGCGGCCAGGGCCTGCGGCCCCTTCAAGCCTGTTGCCAGCAGTGCCCAAATGCTGCGTGGGAACAGGCTGTGGCTCCCACCCCTGCAGTGCCTGCAAACCCTGCCCTTGCTCCCTCCCACCTCTCCTAGGGGCCCCCAGCTGCACCCGGGGCACAGCTCCTGCCCCACTGCCCCGGTCCCGTGCTCCCGGCCACCCAGCCCCGCTGAGCCCCTTTTTCTCCCGCCTCCTCCAGGCCATGGCTGCCGGACTTGGCCTCCTCGTGATTGTGCTGGCCATCCAGCATGGGCTGAAGGGCCATCAAGAGATAGATGAGGCCACGGCCAAGCGCATGCAGCAGCGTGAGGAGTATCTGCGGGAGAAGATGACTGAGCTGCTGGAGGAGACTGAGCAGAGCAAGAGCGCGTGGGAAGACTCGCTCCTCTGGTCTGTGTTGCAGCACTGGCCACTTTTGACCACGTCAGGAGCCATTGTCCTGCTTGCTGAGATCTGCTGGCTGGCCAGGGAGGTGAACCTTGCCTCTGTCGGTTTTGCTGAGCCAGACAGCTCCAGCAGCGAGGAGGCGCAGGAGAAGGAAGAAGATGAGGAGTAAGACCTCAGTGGTGTCAAGTCTTTGGCTGCATGGCCAATGCAGGGCCTGCCCGACACGTGCAAGGTGCTGAAGAAGCTGGTGGGCGACCTCCTCAGTGTGTGCCAAGTGGTTTCCAAGAGGACTCTGATGCCGCAGATGCAGCCAGCCGTTGGGATGGATGACACCTCTGACACCTGGCGCATCCACCAGGACAGCATCTCCTACCGCCTGCTGGTGTTCCTGCGGCCACCGCCCGGGCACTCTTTCAGCCTGGAGCCGGCCACCACGGGGCAGCTGCCAGCAAGGCACTGCAGCGTGCGTGTGGGGCTGGAGTGCGTGTGCTGGAGGCAGCAGCTGCGGGGGGACAGTTTGTGCTTTCTCCAACACCCCGGCAAAAAGCTGCGGAAGGATCGGAGCTCGTACCTCCTGCGAACCCTCCAAGATGAACATGTGCACTGAGACGACCTTTGCAGAGCAGCAAGGCAGCTCGGTCTCCTACCTGAGCCTGGAGTAGGCAGAGCCCACCTTCCCCAGCAGCCCAGCATGGCCGGAGAGCTGCGCTGCTGTGGAGACGCAGCTTTTCAGACCGAGGGCGAGGCCACCCGGTGGGACATTTTCCACCTCTGAGTTCTGCAGCTCTGCACCCGGGTGCTGGCGGCCCCAGGCTTTTCCAGCCATGCCCGTGACCCTGAGGACCCGCTTTCCTCTCACACGGACGGGGCCCGGGCGACAGTTTCGCGCACTGGGCCAGGCTGATCCCGGAGACTGCCTGGGGAGCCTGCGCCGCAGATGCGGACAAACGAGGCGTGGAGATGACACTGCTCGAGAGGAGGTGAGCGTAACGGGAGTTTGGGGAGTCTCCCCTGGTCCAGCTGAAGGTGCCACTGCAGCTGAGAGTGCTGTAACCATGTACAAGGGGATGGGACCAGCCATCCCACTGGAAAGAACTGATGGGCCCTATGGGTCCTTTGTGTGATGTATAGTAAATAATAATATAGCTTTTATTATAATGACAATAAA